>JARHVA010001727.1:760000-922500 GCA_037957365.1 Torreya grandis | reverse complement strand
ATCTATTCCTTTTAATGTATGTAAATACATGAGTGTAACTAG
Source organism: Torreya grandis (assembly GCA_037957365.1). Classification (NCBI taxonomy): domain Eukaryota; kingdom Viridiplantae; phylum Streptophyta; class Pinopsida; order Cupressales; family Taxaceae; genus Torreya; species Torreya grandis. The sequence continues at coordinate 922,458 of JARHVA010001727.1, read as the reverse complement.
AGAAAGAAGGTTTGGAAATCGATTATATTTTAAAATATATGAAGGAATGCCATAGAAAAATTAGGATGGATGATGCCTAAAATTAACCTAAGGTAGCCTCAAATTTTTTAAATCTCATCATCTATGTATTAGAGGAATAATGCACCAAACATTTTTCCCAATTTTATGATTTTATTATATACCTCAACCTGACTCTTTCATCTACACCTCTATAGTATGCTCAACAATGAATTCAGCAACAAACCCCATTCAAATTTTAAATTCAATATGAACATCCATCTATTCAAAGGAAAGATAGATTCTAAAGTAGTGAATGTTTGGATTTAACAACTTGAAGTGTATTTATCCATCAATTTCTATACCCATAATGAGAAGATCACCGTCATAATACTGAATATTTTTATTATGGTTGTTCACTAGTGGGAAAAATTTAGTGTGTAGCATACACAAGAGTGAATTCTAATGAAATCATATAAAACTTTTTTGGATGTGTTGAAGGAGGAATACTACCCTCTTTAACACTTTGAATATGAATACATCAATCTCCAACAATTGTGATAACATAAGGATCAATCAATGGAAGATTACAAAAATATTTTATATGACTAATATTGTCACCAAATATTGTACCTTAGAAGAGGGTGTTCAAGCCTCCTCCATATTTGGGCAACATGGTAATACTTCCAAGTATGTGGGTGTACCTATAATGGAAGTATACCTCTAGGTTTAAAGGCTAGCTCCCTAAATGTATCTTGAAGTGATTTCATGTATGCTAAATGTTTGCTTATGAGAAAACAGGATGGAAGCTTGCATGAAATAAAATACTCTAAGAGGGTCATATACCAAGTTATTTTCATATGACCATTATACTTCCTACACTAATATAAAAGTCATACAAGCTAACTTCCAAGTCTTAAGAGATTCTAACATGAGTTTTTCAATATGGAGGTGAGATGTATGAAGGCTATCAAATGTAATTGAGCCATAGGCTAGTTGTATAAACTAAAGCTCATTATACACTTAAAATATAAACCCATACACTTAAACACACTTCATATGACCTTTTATAATAGGAAATATTACATAAACATGAGAGGATAAGGGAAGAAAGGATAGAATATTATCACTTTGCACACTTAGACAAATGTTTATGAAATGAAAACCGAAATTGAATTAATTGTTAAAAGGTAAAATATAGTGTAATTCTATTAGGTATTCACCATACATGGAGTGTAATTAGTTTAACATAGCCAAAATGGATGTTAATTATATAATTTGAGAGAAAGGAGAAGAGAAATAAATCCAAGAGTCACTAAGACATGTGTCATGCTGAGAAAAGGAGTTATGCATGTAAGAGATTGAGTATGAGATAAACCATGTAAGGAATGATAGGACAAATGTCCCTATAAATCATGAAGCTCATGAAATGTGGTGTAAGATTCCTATTGATTGCTCAAAAAATTGCCTTCATCATTTGGCCCTTTTAGAAAGCCTCGCTATTGAATAGGGACATATCTCATGATTGAATTAAAAAGGATGTGTTGTAGACATGATCTACCTGCATTAGTTACATCCCTAATCATCAAGATTCTTCTTCACATGAGTCATCACTACTTGTAGTTTAAATAACTCCTTTTCCCTCACTCCTCATACTTGACACCAAATTTGTCTCCAATTTTCCATTCCAATATGTGCAAGAAAGTGAATGACACTTGGAAAGATCCCTCATAACCTTAGATTCCTCAAGCAGGCTTTAAAAGGTTTACAAATTTAAGTTCTCACCCTTCTCACTAACTTGTTAATTATGCCATCCTAGTCTAACTAAAGTGAATGCACTTGAAAAATCACTTAAGAAATCTTTAGCTTCAAGAAATGAACATGGTAGGCTATATTAAGCCCCAATATATCTCCTAAAGTTGGTTGCACTTCTTGAAACCTTTCCATACTTGCACAATACCAAAATAGTCAAGAAAACCACTTTCCCCACATCTATATAGGTAGTTTACAACATAATATGATAGTAAGGTACCCTAGAGAGTCATATGTAAGATCAAAGTCATTTCCTAGGATACCATTCCTTTATCATTTTCTCCATCGGGTCAAGATTAAAGTTTTAGAGGGTTTTAAATAGTTTTGACCTTTAGTAATTGTTCATAAAGGTATAATGTTGTATCTAAAAAAACAATTTTTAATTCATCATTCATCATTCCCCAAGTCCTCAAGTTCTCATGTACATCCACCAAGAAGGTGTGAGCTTTCAAACTAGCCTATTGAGCTTTGTATACCATTATACATAGGTTTGAGTTTTTTTTGAGCCAAAAGTTTCTTTCTTATGGAATTTTTTGCATTCAAAAGGACTAGACATACCATATTCCTCCTTAGAAACATTCCCAAACTCATTATAATGTTTACCTAAGGCTATAAGTGAAACTTACCCCCCATTTGGGATTACGCCTAACCAAACCTAATAGACCTATCTACATATTTGAGGATCTAGGACACCCTATTGAGTTTATTACCTTTTTTCATGGTTCCTCATGTTCTTTCATGTCTTATCCAACTTTTTACATCCTCATGTTAGGTCTATCCAACCCTTAGCTCAGCCTCTTATCTCCATTCTTCAAAACTATAGGGTTTTCATCCTAGAGAAGTACCCTCTATCTAAGACAAAATAGAGGGTTCTTCCCCTATTTTATCAAAAATTTTAGATGTTTGGATATATTCCATAGGAAACATATATATTCTTTTAAAAAAATCAATCTTTGATCACATCATTAGACCCTTTAAATGAACCAAAACCTAAAACACGCTTATGGAGTAAGTTGATCATCCATAGGGTCTTGACTGTGGATTATAGATTACAATGTTGGAGTCCCTATTGTACCTTGTTTACATGATATTGGGATAATTTTAGATGTATAATATCATTATTATGGTTTTCAAAACTTTTTTACTTCACAAACCTTTCCAAACTCCTCACACATGCCTTGCCTTTCAACTTGACTGGACTATTGACTTTGTATGTGTGTTTAGAAGAGGAACCTATAGGTAAATTTGCATGATTTAGACATATAAAATTATGTACAAGATATTTTTGAATATTTTAACTTCATTACATAGACATTTGAATCCATATTTCTCACATTTAATCCTTACCAACATCAAGGACCCCACTTCTTTTGCTCTATGCCCACCATAGTCATCTATAGTTGACCATGCAAGGGCTTGTAGGTGTTGATTACCATTGAAACTTGTTTCAGATACCCTTGAGATCATATAAGGTCTTAGGGAGAATTTTTAACTCATATGTGTCCTTATGTTTGTAAGTTTCCATGTTTGAGATCATACTATAGATTTGTAGGACTCCATAGTCAACTGGATGTCAACATCTCAGGCAAGAGCCACCTATAGGTGTTGATGGGACCCAAAACATAATATTTTGACCCTATATTCAAAAATTATTTGATGACCTTTAATATTAAAATGTGTTCATCACCTCAACAATGTTACCCAACATGAATACATGCCACATTTGTAACTTTGGGATGTGAGGTCATTTAGAGTTCAAATTTTGTAGATGTCATTGTCAAATCTCAATGAACAAAAGTGCATATTGGAGCTCTTCAAAAACTACCTTACACTAATCTTATACCCTCCTAATTTTACAAGGTTCTCCCCCTATGTGGGGGATACAATATTAGCACCTTTATATCCAACAAGACTCCATATGACATCTCCAAAAGGGGTAGGTGCTCTATTATGTGTTTTTAGGGTTTTATCCCTAAACACAGTCATTAAATATTGAAGATAACATCTTGAGACTTCCAATCAATCTAATTATTCACACATGCCTATAATATTCTCCTTAATATCTTAGAACCAGAAGGAGGGTTTTAAAACATGTTTCAACACTTTCATATAGCTCCATGTCTCTATGGTGCCACCTGTAGATGGACTTTTGCAGGCTACATGGTGATGACTATGAGTAAGGGTAGTAAGCATGATGAATGAATTTATATGAATTTTAGACCATTTCAAGGTCTCTTTATGCAACCTTTCCATCTTGAAGTATTTTAAACTGGTGTCAAGGCTTCCATTCTAATATTTTTACCCTCTTATAGGTGTTAAAGTAGTTATAGACCAGGAAATAAATGTAGAATTGGAATAATGTGTATGGTGAATAATCTCATGAACAATATCATAATCTTAAAAAGATTCTCAAATGGGTGTTTATCACTATGAATATCTTGAAACAAGTTTCAAAACCTCCATTCCAGTGTGATATCCTTCTTTTGAAGCAATTGTAGGTGCATACTAATGGCAGGAGACTGTGTGTAGAAAGAAAAGGTTACCCTCATACTAACCATACATTATTTTATGGACTAAACTTGAATAATAATGTGATAATAATGTTTCCATCACCTTATGACTCTCCTTTACTCTCTCATGAGTGTGCTCAAGCTTTAACATATCTCACTTAGTTGACTATGTATGATAGTCATGAAGTAAGTTGATTGTATTGCATGTTTTGACTACCACTCCATATGATTGATTTATAGAGTGATTTTGGAATGAGAGGGAACCAAAATGACATTGGAATCATGAAAAAAAACCATCAACATTCTCTAAAAACTCTACCAAGACATAAAACTTTGAAAGTGGTGGAAACCTACCTGCAACATAAAATGGTGCCTTTACCTACAACTTGCGATGATTGGCCTATAAAAAAACATTAAAACATGAAACCAAGAATTTAAAAACTATGAGAGATTTTAATGTCCTCTAAATTCAACTCCATTAGCTAGATTATATGGACCTATCCATATGAGAAGGAAATCTGTAGGGTATGGGGTTTAACAAGTAAAAAAACATAATCAACTTGTAAAGGATGGTTCATAAAGCAAAAATGAATAATCCTTGAAATCTTGTTATTAAAATGAATTTAATTTATTATAATATCAACCCCAAAGGTGTTTTACCTAAAACTTCTTCTACTGGTTGTACTAAGCATAAACCTATTGATTGGTTTTGCATGTCTAAAAGGATGATAAAGGAGTAGAATGGTTTTTAACCATTTTTAACACTTCCAAGGCTGATAAAATGTTGAGATGAGTCTAGGAAAGTTTAAGAGTCATCCCAAAAGGTTTCCACACATGTCACACTCTCTTATAGGCTGTATAAGTGCCAAACTCCTTTTTTAGTTGTTTTCTTGATTTTTAGTTAGAGAACCTACAAGTTTCAGATGGAACTGACATTCTTCATAGAGAATATATCATATTGGACATTGGAAGAAAAACTATAAAAATTAGACACCTTTAAAACCATGCCAATTTCATTAATGACCCCTATATGACCCCTAAGTGACTCAAAATGACATAAGGACTAAACTAATAATGACCAAGGCTAATATGCCATTAAATGAAATCAAATGGAATACAACACACTATATGACATTATAATAAACCAATTTATAAGTTTTTTACTATATGGGGTTGACCCATTTTGACTTGTGGTCAAAATGGTAAACATTCTTGGTGATTTCTCAAGGGTGGTATACTTGTTATGCCAAGACCAGTTACCTAATCCTATCTATTGGGATATGGAGTCACATGTACACTAATTTGACACATAGTATTCCTTTTAGAATAAACCAAAAATAAAATAAATGCACACAAAATAAGAAATTCATCACGATCACTTATGGAACACACATACACAAACCAAACCAACTAACTCAAACATAAACTAACATAGAATGACTACTTCCTCTTGGGTCAAATGGGAAGCTTGAAAACACTCTTGCTTCAATAAATGAAGAATTAAATGAGGAATGTGGCCTTTTGAATTTTAGCATTGGTTCCTCCATCTTCTTCATAATGTTCACCAACATCATTAGCATGATGTTCAATGAGAATCAAGTAGCTCCAACTAGGTTAGATATCAAAATGAACTCTTCTTGCATCCAAACAACCTCAAATTTCTCATATGGTTCTTCAACTATGACTTCTAATGGTGGTTCAACAAGGCATACCTTCTTATTTTCCATAGTGGTCTTAATAAGGTTATGCTTCTTTTTAGATGAAATTTGTCAAGCTCATCAAGGATAACTACATAATCTTCCCAATCTTGGTCATTATTTTGCATGGAAAACCTTTTCTCCACCTTCTCAAGTAATTGACCCTCAACTTGGGAAAGCTATTCAAGACATTAAAAGAGATTCATTTATATCTTATAATCATATTTTTCCTCCTTGATATCTAGAAACACTACCTCTTCAACCTTCTATTCTTGATATATGAGGTCATCAAGTTGATCTTCTTCATGTTTCAAGGCTTCTGAGGGTGATTCAACCTTAGGCTAAGGTATTGAGGCATCTTCAAGTACAAAAAATTCCACCTTAGTCTCATGATATTCTTCTAGGACTATAATTTATTTAGGAGTGACTTGACCTTCACCTTCATTATTAATAGCACACGTGGCTTCATGCTTTAGATGATCATTAATGGTCTCATGATCAGATATGAAGTCTTCTTTACATATATCTCTCTTCAAGTCTTGGTCACATTCTTCATGGACATCTAAAAAAGAGTCTTCAATATTTTTATTTTCATCTAAGAAGGAAGATTTATATTTTTTTTGTCCAAGATGAGTCCCTATAGTGATTTCTTCCTCATAGTCACTCAAGACATCTTATTGATCAACTAGGACTTGAGCTATTTCCTCTTCATTTACTTCCCTCAAAATGGGATTTTTATCAAGAAGGAATGAAGTAGAGGGTTGATTAATAGGTTCATGAGTGTGATATGGGAGATGAGGAGTAGGAGAAGAATTGTGAATTAGAGATGAAGTGTGAAGGGTAGGAGAGAGCTTGTTAATGGATTTAGGAAAGAGGACTACACTAGTAAGCTCATGGGGAAGTTATTTTTTGGGTTGGATAGAAGTAAAACCACCTATATAAGTAGTATTTACACCTTTCCAATAACCTCTTTAAGGATCTTCAATAATATCATGTTCATTTTTGAGCTCTTTGTCCTCCCACATCTTTAGACTATTTATTGAGCATTGTAAGCATTTCTTTGATAAGTCTAGTTGTCCTTTGAAATCCCATTGAATTTCATCTTCAACCACCTCTCATGAACTCATCCATATTTGGACAAAAATTCTTAACCATTCCATGAGATGATTAGTAATTACATCAAACTCATTATCCCATGTTCCCATATTGTCTTCACTATCTAGAAGCTCTAGTAGGAGTGCCAAGAAGGATTGGACATGAGGTGGGGCTGGTGGAAGAGGAGGGTATTGATGGGGATTGAGGAAAGTTCTATGTTATTGGATTTGATTTTATAATAATTCATACCTTATCTTGTAATATCTTTCTATACAATCCATTGAATCATCTGATTCCTCATGAAAAGACTCATATGACTACTCTTGAGGTTAATAGGCATCATGGTATGCTTGGTAAGGGTCATATTAAAACTGATAGGGAGGTATTTATTGATAGTTTTATTAAAAAAATTCCTTATAAGGATATCTAAAAATATGATGTATATATGGGGAGAGATATGGAGGACCATAGGGCTGCCATGGCTTATATGATTGATAGCTATTATGATAGGACTGTTGAGGAACATAATGTGGTTCATAGTAATGTTGGTAAGAGGGTTCGTGGTAGGTGTATTCACCATAGTTATTCATATCAACCTCATATGTTAGATGAAACATAATAACTAATCAAAATCTTTAACTAAAGATACTTGAGTTGCTTAAAACTAGAAGTTATCATTCAAAGTCACCATTGGTGCTAACTTGTTTGCTTTTAAACACTGATTAGAGTGAAAACACACCAACAATATTCTCACTCTCTTAGACCTTGGTCCTACTGGGAATGATATAACTATTTTCACCAAATAATAAACCCTAGAATAGGGTGTTCAAGTCTCTTCCATATTTGGTAAACATGGGAATACTTCCAGGTATGTGGGTGTACCTATAATGGAAGTAAACCTCTAGGTTTAAGGGCTAGCTCCTTGAATGTATCTTAAAGTGATTTTGCCTATGCTAATTTCTTACTTGTGAGAAAAGGGATAGAATATTATATGAAATAAAATAATCTAATGGGATTATACACCAAGATGATTTCCATATGACCATTGTACTTCCTTCACTAAGAAAAAAGGCATACAAGCTAACTTCTAAGTCCTAAGAGATTCTAACATGAGTGTTTCAATATGGAGGTGAGATGTAGGAAGGATATCCAAGGTAAGTGAACCATATGATATTTTTATACACTAAGGATAATTTTAAACTTAAATACATACCCATACACTTGAGCACACTTCATATGACCTACTATAATAGGAACTCTTGCATAAACATGAGAGGATAAGGGAAGAAAGGATAAAATATTATCACTTTGAATCACCATACATAAATTTTCACACTTAGAAAAATGTTTATGAACTAAAAACCAATCTTGTATTAATTATTTAAAGTAAAAATACAATGTCATTCTAGTAGGGCTTTTCCATACATGGCGTGTAGTTAGTTTACAATAGCCAAAATGGTTACTACTTATAGAATTGGAGAGATAGGAGAAGAGAAAGAAGCCCAAGAGTCATTAAGACATGTGTCATGCTAATAAAAGGAGTTATACATGAATGATAATGAGTATGAGACATACCATGCAAGTTATGATATGGAAAATGGCCCTCCAAATCATGAAACTCATGAAATATGGCATAGGATTCCTCTTGCTTTCTCAAAAAATTGCCTTCATCATTTGGCCCTTTTAGAATTCCTCACCATGAAATAGGGACATATGTAATGATTGAATTTAAAGTTATGGGTTTTATAAATGTTCTAACATGCATTATTTTCATTCTTAATCATAAAGATTCTTTTGCACATGAGTCATCATTGTTTGTAGACCAAACAACTCTTCTTTCCATCACTCCTCACACTTGGAACTAGATTTGTCTTTAATTTTCCATTCCAATCCATGTAAGGGAGTGAATGAAACTTAGTAAGACCCCTCATATACTTATATTCCTTGGGTAGGCTTTAAAAATCTTCCCACTTTAATTTCTCACCATTTTTACTAGCTTGTTCACTATGCCATCCTAGACTGGCTAAAGTGAATGCACTTGTACAAGAACTTAATAAATCTTTATCTATAATAAATTAACATGGTAGGATATATTAATCCCCAATATCTCTCCTAAATTTGGTTGCACCTCTTAAAACCTTGCCATACATGCATAATATAAAAAATAGTAAATAAAACCACATTTTCCCTATCTATATAGGTAGGTTACAACCCAATATGATAATAAGGTGACCTCGAGAGTCATATAATATAAAATTCATTTCCTATCAAAACTATCTCATTTTGATGCCATTCCTTCCTCATTTTATCCATCATGTCAATAATCAAGGTTTTGAATAGTTTTGATATTTAGTGATTATTCATGAATTTATGATGTTGGATCTAAAAACAAATTATACAAAAAAAAATTTCAAGGCCTCCTTCCATTCCCAAACTCCTCATGTTCTCATGCACAACCTCCAAGAAGGTGTGAGCTTTTAAACTAACCTATCGAGCTTTATATACCATTATGCATTAGCCTAAGTTATTATTGAGCCAAAAGTGGATTTATTATGGAATTTTTTTCATACCAAGGTATTATACATACCTTATTACTCAAAAACATTCCCATATTTATTATAATGTTTACCTAAGGCTATAAGTGAAATTGACCCCCTATTTGGGCTTTACGCCTAATGAGACCTAATAGGCTTATCTACATCCTTAAGGGTTTAAGATACCTTATTGAATTTATTACCTCTTTGCATGGTTACTCATGTTTTTCATGTCATATTCAAATTTTTACATCCTCTTTTTATGTCTTTCCAACCCTTACCTCACCCTCTTATCTCCATTCTTTAAAACTATAAGGTTTGCATCCTAGGGAATTACCCTCTATTTGAGATAAAACAAAGGGTACTTCCACTATTTTCTCAAAATATGTATATGTTTGGTGAGATTACATAGGTTAAATATATTCTCTATAAAAAATTTCAACCTTTGATCACATCATTAGACCCTTTAAATATACCAAAACTTGAAACAGGCTTATGGAGTAAGTTGACCATCAACAGGGTCTTGACTATGGAATGTAGATTTCACTATTAGAGTCCCTCATGTACCTTGTTTTCATGATATGGGGATCATTTTATATGTATAACATCATTATTAAAGTTTTCCCAACTTTTTTACATCACTGCCAAACTCTTCACACATACCTTGCCTTTCAACTTGATTGGATTGTTGACTGTGTATGTGTATTTAGAAGAGGAACCTATAGGTGCATTTGCATGATTTAAACCTAGAAAACAATTCAAAATACCTTTCTGAATATTCTAAGTTCATTATATAGTCATTTTAATCCATCATCTTCACATTCAATCCATGCTAACATTAAAGACCCTACTTCTTTTGCTCGCTACCCACCACAGTCAGCTATAGTTGACTGTGCAAGGGCCTGAGGTGTTGATTAGCCTTGAAACTTGTGTCATATACCTTGAGATCATATAAGTTATTGGGTATCATTTTTAACTCATATGTGTCCCTACATTTTTAAATTTCCATGCTTGATATCATACTATGGATTTATATGACTCCATAGTCAACTGTATGTCAACATCTCAGGAAAGAAACACTTGTAGGTGTTGATGAGACCCCAAAAAAAAAATTTAAAACCTCCATTCAAACATTATTTGATGAAATTTAGGATAAAAATTTGCTAATAAACTCAATAATTTCACCCAACATAAATACATTCCTCATTTGCAACTTTGGGATGTGAGGTCATTTAGAGTTAAAATTCTATAGATGTCACTGTCAAACCTCAATGAACAAAAATGCATATTAAAGCCCTTGAAAAACTACCTTTCACTAATCCTATACCCTCCTAATTTTGAAATGTTTTCCCCCTATGTGTGGGATAAAATATTAGTACCTTTGGATCCAAAAATACGCCATATGACATCATCATATGATATCTCCAAAAGGGGTAAGTACTCTATTTTGTTTTTTTAGGGATTTGGTCCCTAAACACAGTCATTAAATCTTGAATATAACCTCTTAAGACTACCAACCAGTCTAATGCTTCACACGCTCCTAGTAAAATCTCTTCAATATCTTGGAACCTAAAGGAGGGTTTCAAAACATGTTTAAAAACTTTCATATAACTCCTTCATGTCTCTGTGATGCCACCTGTAGGTGGAATTTTGTAGACTATAGGGTGATGACTGTAAGTAGGGGAAGTAAGAAATATGAATGAATTTATATGAATTTTAGACCATTTAAAGGTCTTCTTATGCAACCTTTCCATATTGAAGTATTTAAAACCAGTGTTAAGGCTTCCATTCCAACATTTTTACCCTCATATAGGCATTAAAATAGTTACAAACCAAGTAATAAATGTATAAATAGAACAATGTGTATGGTGAATGATCTCATGAACAATCTTAGACTCTTCACCAACTTCTTAAATGGGTGTTTATCACTATGAACATTTTGACACAATTTTCAAAACCTCCATTCTAACATGATATCATTCTTTTTAAGCACCTATAGGTGTATACCAATGGCAGGAGACTGTGTGTATACACATAATATTTTTAAACTTTTATCCCTTACCGACACTTTGTATCTTATAAGAACCCATCAAGTATCAATCTCTTTGAGTGCATGCCTTAAGGGGTGCACCAAGAAAGGGGTGGGCAGACCATTGGTGGTTCATAATATTATTATCCCTTTTGCTAATTTTCATCTACACACTCATCTCCTAAAACCATTAACCCTAAGATTATTCTTCTTAGCCTTATCCATTCCAATCATTTTCCTCTTTTCATCCTCCTTTTCTTGCCTTATTTCCTTTTGGATAGTTGATTGTACTAGGTCAACTAAGTTGACCTTATACATTCTAGGGGTATTTTTCAATTTTTGGGTTTGTTAGCCTTTTGGCCAACCTAGCTCAGACATAATGAATTGCCCCTAAAAACATACAAGATCGACTAGGTTGACCCTATACAACTGACATTTCTAAGAGTATTTAGGGAAAGATCCACTTATTTATACAAGTTCACTTCCAACCATTTGTGATAATAAGATAAGTTAAGAAGAATAAGTATGAATAAGCATCTACTTATTGCCATTCTACTTGAGGAATGAAGCTTAAGGTTCCATACTTTCTTTGGATATATGGATATTATCTTATAGAGAAGTCTTTTGGATGCATAGATAGGTTGTGTAGCATAGAGCTGATTTCTATTTGTTATCCTTACATACCACAACAATATTTTGTGAAGTACCTTGGCCAAGGGAGAGATTGAGGATCGATGGATTCATCTTTAAAGGTAAGAGTTCCTAGATTTATTTCTTTTTTGTAAGAGTAGATAGATAATGTATTTGTGTTTCTCCTTCCATGCATTAGGATTCCATATTCATTAACATGTGTATATGTCTTCTATGGATGTTTAGTTTAGTTTAGTTTGTTTCTAACCCCCGATTATGCCATAATATTTTGTGTTTACTATATTATATTTAATTTCTTATTATTAGAATAGAGTGAACATTTAAACCTAGGACTCTTTTTTAGGGTTCTTGCATGATTATGTTAGACTGTAGGCTTTTGAACCCTTCCTAGCATGGTGTATTATCACAAGTGATCCCATAATCAAGTATAATGGATCTCCATATTGGTCATGCTCCCAATTAAGAAATGTATTCCTAATCATAAATGTAGGTATGTTCTATCTTCCCTGAGCTAGGATTGATTTATAGGCATGATGCATTTCTAATTGCATACACTATGTGTAGAAAGAAAAGGTTTCCCCCATGCTAAACAAATATTATTTTATGGACTTAACTTGATTAATAATGTGATAACACTGTGTCCATAACTTTATGAATCTCTCATGAACATTCTTAGGCTTTAACACAACTCATTCAGTTGACTATGTATGACAGTCATAAAGCAAGTTGATTGTATTTCATGTTTTAATTGCCACTCCATGTGATTTTTTTGGAGAGTGAGCTTGGAATGAAAGGGAAAAAAAATTGCATTTTAATAATGAAAAAAAAACAATATCCATACTCTGAAAACTCTACCAATACATAAAACTCTGAAAGGGTGGAAACCTGCCTCCAATATAGAATGGTGCCTTTACCTACAAATTGAGATGCTTGGACTATCAAAACAATTTAAAACATGAAACCAAGCATTGGAAACATGTGATAAATATTAAAATGTCTTTTATATTCAATTTTATTATTTGGATTGTATGTACTTATCCATATAAGAAGGAAACTTACAGGGTATGGGGTTTAATAAGTAGAAAAACATAGTCAACTTGTAAAGGATGGTTCATAAATAACAAGTGACAAATACTTGAAATATTTTTATGTAAATTAATTTAATTGAGTTTAATATAACCCCCCAAATGTTTTTTTACCTAAACTTCTTCGATCAGTCGTAATAAGCATAAACCTATTGACTGGTTATATATGTCTAAAAGGGTGATGAAAGATTAGAATAGTTTTTGATCATTTTTATCACTTTACATTCTGATAAAATGTTTATATGAGTCCATGTAAGTTGAATATCCATCCCAAAATGTTACCACATTTTTCACACTCTCTTATAGGCCGTATAAGTGCTAAACTCCTTTTTCAATTATTTCCTTGATTTTCAGTTAGAGAACCTACAAGTTTCAAATGGGAATGAAATTCATGATAGTGAATATAGAATATTGGAAATTTTAATAAAAACTAGAACACTTGGACACCTTTAAAACCATTCCACTTTAATGTATGACCCCTATATGACCCCTAATTGATTCAAAATGACACAAGGTCTAAACTATACCATGACCAAGGTTAATATGACAATAAATGACATAAAATGGTCTAAAACACATGTTATTAAATTATAATAAACCCATATATAAGTTTTTGACTATAGGGGGTTAACCCATTTTGACTTGTGGTCAAAATGGTCAATAACTACTCTACATGTTTACATGAGAACTTTTGAGAACAACATAAGGTGCTAAATTACATCAACAAACTCTCATCTTATGTTCATATGAAGATGGATTTATTTAATTCTAACACTTTGGGTCAAGCATATCATAATACTTCCAATATTGAATCCAAATCAATGTGCAAGACCTAAACCTCGCACAACTCCATATTGTAGTAGAAGCAACAACATAATTCTCATAAAGGAGAGTAGCCTCAGAATATTACACAACCCTAAAAGGCTCCTATGCCTTCTACTTTAGACAAAGGTAACAATAATTCTAGTGATAATTGGTGGAATCACCATCACTCATCCCCCCACGAGGACTCTTAATATCATGTGTAGTTTTCCTTACTCACATAATCTACATCAGGACCCATAAAAATGGATGAAACTAATTTATATACCTATTTTTTTAGCACTAACACCACTCCAATTGACATTTCTGAGTAAATTACATGTCTCTTCCACACCAATTTCTAGGTGAAGTGTATCTCTTCATGTCATCATAAATAGTGGTAGTCAGAAGAACATCCTTGCATAATCCACAACATAGTACCTCAGTCTTTCCATTGTTATGCATCCCAAGCCATATTCACTAGGGTGGATACAATAATGAAAATATATACAAGTCTAATAATAATGCACTTTTTAGTACAAATTCAAGCCTATGGTGGATAATTTCACTTGTGACATCACACCTTCAGAGGTCTATGACATATTGATAGAAAGATCATACTTGTATGATTGAGAAGATAGATATCAATCCAAGCCACAACATTGGACTATTCAAACATAAGATCATTTATGTGATCATATAAATCCAAGAGGGTAGTTATTCTAGTGTTAGTATTAAAACCCTCAATAAAATCACACTAAAAAATCTAACACCTCAAGCCTAGACACTCAAAGAACAAGAGATCAATGCAAGTAACTAACAATGGAAGATAAAGCAAGTATTCTTTACCTTCCTTGAGAGCAAGAGTTCCATTTTGGCCATGGAGGAATGTGATCAATTATGTGCTTAAAGAGTCTTTGACAATGGTGCTCCTTGCATCGTTTCTCCTTCTTACCTTGTTAATATTGGGCTTGGATTTGGTAATATGTAATAATATATCAATATTTATGCATTATAACATTACACATAATAACTCTTTGAAGGTATGTTTGTATAATAACATTACACGAAAAAAAAAATATATATATATATATATATATATATATATATAGGACCTTGGAATTTCTATGTATAGCCTTTCAAACTAATTCTAACCCAATTGTAGTTAGGTTAGAGATAACCATCTTTAGGTTTATTCTAACCTTAGTTGAGTTAAGGAGGGGACAAGTAATTAATATTTTGGATAGATATCCCATTTTTTAATCATGTTTCTCTATTTTTAAATTGAAGTCTTTAATGGAGATATTTTCAATTCCTTGACTTTGAGGATGATGACATCATCATGACCTCAATTTTATTGGAATTTCCTTTTCACAAAATTTATTTTCACTAATTGCACATGGAAATTTCACTTAATCATTTAATTTGATTTACTTAAATAATTTATTCTCATTATCATTTTTTAATTTTTGATTTACTTAGTTAATTCATTATGCTTATCATTTTTACACTTAAAAAATTGCTTAAGTGCCCCTCTTAATGGGTCCAAAGGCCAAACTATCAACTTGCTAGATCATAACTTTACTAGAGATGAATTAATGAGAGGTTACTATTGTGTACATGATAATACCCCAAATAGGGATGCCTCAACATAACTCTCAACACTAATGTCCATTGTGCAGATGAAATTGGGACATTCAATGATTCTTAGGCTTAATTTGCATTATTTGGTAGAAATCAATATGAAGTCCGATTGGAATAAAGTTATGGCTAAAATAGGGTGTCTATAGTTTCCCCCTATTTGAGAAGGTGTTTTAAGACCCAAGAATAATAACATATTATTAAAGAATAAAAAGTCATTAATGCTTCAGCTAATAATAAAAAAACCATGTAATGATATAATGGTTCTCCAAACAAAGTTTGAGAAGCCTATGATGCCCCCTCAAGGGATTGACTGACACATAAAATTGATGGAAGATCCCTTGAAAATAAGTAATAATTAAAATTAAATTAACCCATGGGTGAGATTAATCCAATCAAGATAATGGTTGTATTCATTGATTAAAATTATTGATTTACCTAAAGGTAGTTATAATCAATAATGAAGATTAAGACATGAATTTTCCCAAAGGTGGTTATAATCAGTGGCATAAGTATGTGTTCATGTAGCATGGATGGGTAAAAATAATTATTTGCCTAAAGGGGGTTATAATAATTAAAATGACCTAGATTTAAAAATGATTATGCCCCAGTAGGGAAGATTTGATCTTGATAAACTTATTGTGCCCCAATAGGGTGGATTGAGAAGCATAACTCAAGGATATAACCTATTACATAGATTAAAGATGAGTGGATGAAAATTTATATGTGATGGTCTAATGACTAAAGAAAACACAAATAACTAGGCACATGAGGATGCACAAAGTGATGAGAGAGATGATTAGAAGAAAAAGTTGGTTGAGTTGACCCAAGACACATCATGTATCTAAGCATTACCTACATTGTCTAAATAGACTTCAAACCAATGTAGTTCACCTAGTACATGAGAAAAAATAGAATGAGGAATTAAATAGAAGAAGAATAATTGATCAATGTGAATGTTTTGGTTCTTCCTTCCAATACAGAGATGATTGTCCTTATTAGCATTGATACAACCATAATGGTCAATGGGTTGATTTTATCAAGAAGGGTGGGAGGACTTGCCAAAGTGAACAAGGAAATTTTTTTATAGAACCATTGCTTATAAGATACTTTCACATAGTTTTTGTTATGGAATATAGTGGTATGAATCATGATATATAACACCATGGTGAATTGGTCTTAATATGCATAAGGACTGAATCCTAATCCAGTAAATAATTGAAAATAATACACCAATGATAAAAACCATGATGACAATTTTGATGTATGAATATAGATTAAGCCAATATAAATGTGAAAGGAATAAACCAATGAATTCATATATACTGAGTTGATGCACAACAATGAAAGCAATAAAACAAAAACATAGAAAGATTGAAAGTAAAAGCAACAAAAAACATCTTATTTTTAACCAAGTCAATATATATGCATGAAGGCTTAATGAAATGATAAATAAATGGTGCCCCCAAACAAGAATTTATATAGTGAAATGACATGATATAATATATCTTGGTATAAATTACACACTTTAGTTTTACCCCAGCAAGGCAAAGCTACAAGTTTGGCCTATAAAGTGTGAATTGGACGGTGCCTCTAAGTAAGGATACATGCAAAGGGAAGGTCACACCCCAAAAGGTAGCGAAATGGATTATAACCAATAATTTATTTACCTTAGTAGGGTAGATTGAGGATGGATGACTAGGTTTCAATAGGATAAATGTTTTTAGATTTTGGGGCTTTATATCTCTCTGGAGATTGTAAGTCAATTTTTTAATTTGTAGGATTTTGAAAATTTTGGAATGTTTTTGGAATTTTCTAGGTATCTCAACTCATTAGAGATTGACAAGACACCACTTTAAAAATAAAAATAGCATTGGCTTAGGTTGCTCAAAAAATGACAAGAATGTGAGACAAACTAAAGGTGAATAAAATTAATCACTGAAATTGGTCGAGATGACTCTAGATGCACTAGGAAATCGGGCATTACCTACATAGTTCTAGGGATACAGTGTCCAACATGAACTTTAGGCTACATGTAATTCTCCCAAAAATGGGATGAAATACTATTTTAAAATTAACTAGGAAAATGGAAATGGTCATGATGAAATCCATGAGAACACTTTAGTGATACCATCTAATTAAGATATGCATATCCTAAATGACACATATATAATCTAAATGGCCTAGTATACAACTATGTTTTTGGGTTTTTCTAGGCATCTCAACTCAATAGAGAATTATGAGACACAAATTGGGTTAACTCATAAAATGATGAGATCATGGCTTAGGTTGCTTGCAAAATGGTGAGAGCATTAAGAAAGGGGTGACTGAGTTGATCTCAATGTAAATTGATTATTACCTACATAGTCTTGAAGGACCTAAATATAATGTAGTTCAAAGGTATGTCAAGTGATGAAAGGATGGTAGTGTGAGGAAAAGGGCAAGGTAAAATACATGGAAATTTATGAAATAATGGCAAATCAAGAAAAAGGATGAAGAAAGGAACATGGAAAGGTATGAAATAAAAAAATGGTGAGGCAAAGAGTGAAGCAAGGCACATGGAAAGGTTTGAAATAATATCAAGGATAATGGGAAGGTAAATGATAAGCCAAGGTAAATGTTTCTATTTTTCCTTTTGATGTATAGATGAACTCCTGATTAGCATATGACATAACCAAAATAGTTAATTACATAAATTGCTATCCCACACACCTTATGAATAGTTTTTCTATCAAGAACATATTGTTGATCTAGACTCTAATAACACTTTTGTGATCTTAATTAGTCATTGATTTTATTTCCTCTAAACTTCGAGACAAGATGTCCTCATAGCCTCTATAAATAAAAATATGTCTAGGGATGGTAAATACAAATAAATAATGGCTAAAATGTTTGATTTGGTAATGGAGAGATGGATCATGATGGAATGTATAATGGTTAGTAAATAAATGAAGATCAATATTTTTTAGGCACACATAATGTTTTTGATTCTAGATTTGACATAATTTTGCTTGTGGTAGGGCTAAATACTTTTGAATATGTCTCAATAGGACCACTATAATTTTCTATTATTTGGGCCTGAGAGATGCTTCCATTTGATTAATCTATAAAATGTAAGTGATGTTGATGTTATCTTCAATAATGTCTTCATCAAGTAGTGAATAATTTTTATGCTCAATGATTGGCACTTTGAAGAGGTTTTTGTATGTAATGGGAAATACAATAGATCTATAAATCAATCCTATCTCAGATAAGATAATTCCTACTTACACTTTTGATTATGGATACATTATATATTTGAGGTCATGACCAAGATGGATCCATTATACTTGTCCAAGGGATCTCTTACCACAATAATATCATTAGGGAGGGTTCCAAAGCCTCTAATCAATCAAAACTATGTAATAACCCCAACTACATCCTATGTTTTCATATTTACCAAACTAATAACAAGTAAATCAAAATCTAATCTATTGCTTACCAAATATTATGGTACAAATTGTGGGCAATAAAAATTAAAAGTAAGCATGAATAGAATACATAGACTCACATCAATGTATACAGAATCTTAATGCATGGGAGAGAAGTACAAATTCATATATATCTACTCTTATAAAGGAGGGAAAAATTTTGGAATACTTACCTTAGAAGATTAACCTATCGAACCTCAATATTTACCTTGGTCAAATGGATTTGTAAGATGTTGTTGTGATATGTAAGTATGACAAGGATAAATCATCTCTAGGCTGCATAACCTATCAATGCATCTAAAAGACTTATCCACAAGACAAGATCCATATCTCCAAATAAAGTATGAAACCCTATGCTATGATACTCAAGTATAATGGTGGATAATAAGATTAAAATATATATTTCTTCTTCTCTTCTCTTAGAAATGAAAAAATGGATGTGTTTATATAGGTGGATATAACCCTAGTCTTTTCCAAAATTTTAGGCTGATAAGGTAAACCCAATTGACCTTGCATCATTACTAAAAAAAAAATATTAGGTATCAATCTATATCATCCAGGGGTCAAACTGGATGCTAAATAACTTTTATCAATTAGAGTATAAGTTCAATGGGGTTGAAAGTATAATATAAACTATCAAAAGGTATTTTAGGCTAGGGAGGGGATAATGAAGGTGGAAAATGACTAGAGGAGGGTTTAAAATAGGAGGCAAAGCTTAGGGAAATGTTTTTAGGAGATGTGTGTGTAGATATAAAGTGATATTAAGGGGAAAACAATTATGTAAAGCACTAATTGTCTACCCACACCTTTCCTAGTGTACCCCTTAAAACATGCACTGAGAGAGATTGAGACTCGATGGGTTCCTTCAAGATAGAAAGAATCAGTAATTGATAAAGTTTGAAAATATTGTGTATAAAATTTTAAAAAATGAAGTTGTCTTGATTATCTCATAATTCCTCTGATCAGGTTTCACGAAACAATGTTGAATTTTGACTTTGGTTGTGTTTTATCACCTCAAACAAGGTTTAAGTAGAATATGTTGAGTTTAGACTTTAATTGCCCCATAGATACACAAAAATGGTTTCAATAGGATATTTTTATTCTTATGTATGAATGTGGTCTTGGTCCCCTTGATATTCTACAATTGATATGTCATCATGGATGTATTTAAATAAGGTATGATTCTATCAGTCCGAATCGACACTTGTGGGAGATGGAATGTTGATATAATGACTATGTTGGTTGGTGTTAATGGCCAATGGAATTGTAATGGAATGGGAAGAGGCATCATAATCCTCATAAAAGATACAAGGATAACTTGTGTTAATACTAAAGTAATCATCTTCAAAAACCATGGAAGGATCACAAATATATTCAAATTGATTTGCAAGGCATGTGTAACCAATGTTGTAATAGCCACAAATGTATTTTTATTATGAATTTGAGTCTGACTCAAGGGAATTTAAATATAATGTTGAGAATGTTGTTTATTCTAATTATGAGGTTAAATCTGATATTAGTTCAAAAATAGATCCTTTTAATCCTAATTCTTCATATGATGTGGTAGCAAAAATAATATGTTGAATGCTTGGTATTGGATGAGTAATTACTATTGGTTGAACAATGAGATACTTTAAAATAGGCTCATCTAAGGACTCCACAAATGTTGTATTATCAAAGTGAAGCTTATCAACAAAATGAAAATTTCTAATAGGTAACTCCATAGAAAATGGCTCATCAAAGTGAGGCTCCTTTAAAATAGAGAAAATATCAAAATAATGAATTTCCCAAAGGTAGTTATAATCATTAGGAGGTGACTCATTAAACACTAGATTGTCAAAGTGAGATTCCTCAACCAAATGGAAAGATTCAAAGGGTGATTCAACACTACTTAACTTGTCACAAATAAGTGTTTCAAAAAAAAATCATGGATTGGTTGGTTCTCTTGGCTTTGGCTTACAATTAGTTGTAAAATATTAGTTTTGAACACATTTTGGTCCTTAAAAGATGGATCTTAGAGAGGTAATGACTGGCTCTATTATGTTTTGAAAATTGGTTTGGATTTTTTAAAGTGTGGGAAGTTTTGTAATAGATGAAAAATGACCTGTGGTTCAATAATGAGCTCTTGGAAAATAGGTTCATTGAAGATGAGCTCAACAAAGATTGGTTATGTGTCTAGGATGGTAATTGTGATCTATTTAGTTACAATTGTACAACCTTGTTGCGATAAAAATCTACCTTATTTTTAAGGGTTTAGAATGGAAATGAATGGGTGTTGTGAAGCTTGGTTGTTAATGTAGGTTGAAAGATGAGGGCCTAGAATAGTAATCTTTGGGAACTATAAAGTTTGGTTACTAATGCAAGTCAAAGGAAGAGGGCCTGGAATGGTAATCCTTATGCATTGTGGATATTGGATGCTAACATAGGCTAAAGGATGAGGGCCTAAAATGGTCATCCTTGGGTGTTTTAGAACTTGGTTGTTAAAACAGTATTAAGGATGAGGGTCTAGAATGGTCATGAATCAGGTACTATTGTCATTAAAAGGGAGAAATTGGTACTTTAATTAGACCAAAGAAGGGAGATATTGGCATATGATAATTTACATGGTTGGGTTTGGGAATTATCAAAAAGAGGATGGTCTTGGACTACAATAATAGTCTTAAACATGGTTCATGAAACTTGGCATTGGTCTAGGAAAAGTGAAATTAGTCTTGAAAAAAACATGGGATAGGCACTTGAAAATAAACTTGATTTAGGCATGTTTGAATCTATGAATAGGTCTTGCAAAAGAAAAGTTATAAAGGTCACAAAACTCTTGAAACACAATCTAGAAGATTGGTAAATACTTCAAACATCTTGAAACTTGGTCTAGATGGAAAATTTAGCCTATTGCAAAAAATGGTTTAAACTTGGCCTAGAATGGATCTCTTTTTAAAAACTATCAATGGAAATTTGGTCTCAAATGTCTCCAATAATCCAAGGTCCTCACAAAAATGGTCAAATGATTGAAAAATTTGAATATTAGTCTTAGTAAAATGTTTTGAACAAATCTATTCTAGGTCTAAAATTAAAAAACACTAGGTCTTTGGTAAAAAGGCACAAAGTTAGACTTAAAAAGGCATGAACTAGGTCTAAAAACTGTAAGGCAATGCTAGGTATTTAGTAAGAAGGCACAAATATATAATTTAAAACAAACTAGATTGAGTTACAAACTTTTAATTAATCTAACTCTAAGGCAAACAGTTTGAAACACTTTAACTCAATCTTGGCATATGGATTTGAAAACAAATTTGACCTTGGTATGAAGCATTCACTCTAGTCAAATGCTTAAAATAAATTAGGAAAGTCTATCACAAGTAATAAAAATAAGAGCTATGAGTAAATCATTCAAACTCAAGTGATAAGCAAGGATATAATGTAAACTAATCGTGCTTAAAGTTATACTTAAAAAGATAGTTTTGACCTTAGTTTAAGGAAACAAATCAACTTGAGGCATATACAAATAAACCACTTCTTAGACCTAAGTAAAAGATTCTTTAAATTAAGAAATTAATTATCCAAAGTTACACAATTCAAAGGTAAGAGGTAAATACCTGACCCAAAATTAAGCAAGACCAAGGTGTAGACCAATCAATTTTAAATCTAAACTTTGCAAGACAAATTCCAAACTTGGTAGAAAATGGAAAAATTAAATCAAAATAGCTAAATTTTATGAATTTTTAAGAATGTATTTTGATTATTAATGACATGGATATCTAATACATCCTTTGGGGTTTGATATTTTTAAAAGATGCCATAGTTACTAGTGACTAATCAATGCATTGTGGCTACTACATCTATTGGAGTGGTTAACAAACATAGATAAAGTGAGACTAATTGGACTAGGTCTGGGAGGTATTATGGAGATGAGGTGCATCCCATTAAGTCTTTATCTCATTATAATTTTCCTCAGAGCATAAGAATGGTTGGGTGGTGTATGGGGATATTATAGAGTTAGGTATCACACTAGAGGACGAGTACTAACTAGGTGGGTGATGTGTTTAGATAGGATATACTTAGATTTATGGGTTAGTCTATTTGATGCATATATCACACAAATTTTGAACATATAAAAGGTTATGATCATACTTGTGATAGCATGAGTTTTGTGTCACAAGTTAGATGACAAGGTGTCATTATATGTGATAGCATTATAGTAGTCCATTTTGGATCATGGGGAGGTATATGATTTTGGGTCTATCATTTAGGTCCATCTCATACACGATATGTATGGTATGTTATCTATAGGGTATAATACCATGAGAAATATGGTTTTATTGAATGCATGGATATATGAGAGGTTCCCTATGTATTAGTTAACTAGGGTTTCCCCATGTGGTTAATGATAAGTTATCTTAGGTGACTAGATAGTGGTAGGACTAGGTAGCACTAGTTGTGCCCAATGTGGTAGCTTTATAGATGATCACATAGGGGATATTATGTGGCATCCGTACACACACATTACTACTATTTGTCCTAGTTAGGTGACCGTGGTGATAGGGTTAGCTCACATGTGGATCACAAGCCACTATACATGGTGGATAGAGATGCATCTAGTGGAACTCTTGCCAAGGCATTTTGGACTCTTACACCAAGTAACTCCTTTAGTATTTATTAATTTTTTGGCATGGCATGATATATATCCAAAGGGAATAGGAGGAGGAGGAAAACTAGTCAAAATATTGATGATCAAACCATGACATGTGAGACCATGGATTGGTCAAACTTGATGATAAGTGATCAGAGGAGATGGCATGGATGTTGATGCAGGGGTATAATAGGTACCACTATAGGCACCATAGTAAGATCAAAAATAACCACCATGACCACATCATAGATAGAGGCACCTCTAAGGAGAGGCTCATGGTGTGCATAAGTGGTGATTTATATATTTGCATTGGTGGGGAGGTGATCTAGAAAGAAGGTTTTCATGGGATGAGAATATGTAGAGACTATTCTTAGTAGGCAATCAAATGGATATATGATGGTTTATGACACCAAGACTGGTGAGAAATGTTATAATTTTAAGTTTTGATATAGTATATTAGTTCCATGTGATTGTATCATATAGATAGATTTTGATGTGTGTGTGTGTGTGTGTGTGTGTGTGTGTGTGTGTGTGAGAGAGAGAGAGAGAGAGAGAGAGAGAGAGAGAGAGAGAGAGAGAGAGAGAGAGAGAGAGAGAGAGAGAGAGAGAGAGAGAGAGAGAGAGAGAGAGAGAGAGAGAGAGAGAGAATATATATCTAGTTTTAATTTTTTAGATCTTATGACTGAGGAGGTCAGATGAGGATCTTTGGTCATGATTACACACCATGACATTTTAGATAGGGTACTAGCACCATACAACCCTACCACAATGGGTGACCCTATGGTACCATCTATCCTAGCTTAGGCAAGCTAGTTTAGACTAATGGGAGAGGTTGCAAGGTAATTATAGACATGTGGAGATGGATTGTAGCCACCATAAGGGGTGGGATTTGGAGAGGCATAGGGCTAATAGGCCTTGGATTAGGAGAGAGAAACACACATGGATACCATGGTCCATCTTGGATAGGTATAAGCCCAGGTGGCTAACATACAAGGACAAGTAGCAGGATTAAGGTCCTAGACTCCCTCATTATAGTGTATCATGTAGAGGGGATAGTCTTAGGCATCTATGGGCAATGAGGCTAGGCCATAGGATAGTCACTATGGATCCTAACTATAAAGTTGGAGCTATATATTTTGTATTTTGTAGCATTGTATTATATAAAACACATGATATATATAGATATTGATTTTGACAATTGGATTTGATCTCATGAGTTGTATTAGGTTATGGTTTTTTATGCATGGATATATTTTTTTATAGCACATGTATTTTGATTTTTTTTTTGTATGTTATGATAAATATATGTGGATTGTTTTATTTTCTAGCATTAAGTGATACACATGCATGGTTAAAAAGAAAAAGGCAATAAATGACTTATAAAAGTATACTTAATCAAAAACAAATGTATTACACACTATTCATGATGAGAAATTTGTAATAACAAAAGATGACTAAGTATAATAAGCTAAAGATGGTAAAAAGGATATAAAAAAAATTTAAACCATAAAAAGATTTGCACCAAAATAAAACAAGTAAAATCATACTATATCACGTTGGGAAGTATGAAGATAATGCAATAAAATGGAATACACATAAAAGATCAAATGGTAAAAAAACAAAACAATTAATTCAATCAATCATACTAAATCATGATGGGAAGTATAAAAGAGGAAAAAATTTGAAAAAATGAACTTAAATTGATCACACTAATTCAAGTTGGTAAGTATGAAAAAATTAAGAAAAAATGGTTGTATTCTTACATGCAATTATAAAATAAGAAGATAAAAAATGAAAGATCAATGAAGTAAGCATAAAATATACTATATCAAGATAGGAATCATGTTGATGACATGTAACTCATGATCAATCATGACTTATCTCAAATTTGACACATGTAATTTTATTGAGACTTGGGTATTGGTAAATTTTGTGAGCAAGACTAGGTCCTATCCATAGTTTTACACTACAAAACACAAAAAGAATAATGATGAGGTGGAAAATAACAAGAAATAAATGTTAAAGTGGATGTTTATAATGGTAATTTATTAATTTATGAGGAAGGCTTGGTCTTATCCAAGGTCTTACATTGCAACTCACAAATGGAATCCCTAGGGGGAGTGATCAGTGAACAAAAAAATATTTCTCAAGGGGAATATTAGGATTATGGGAAATGAAAGAGAGAATGTGAAAATCATAATGTAGGCATATATAAGAAGGCCTTAAGAAACATTAGGCATACTAAGGGCCTATAAAAACACTAAGTGACTAGGGACCATCAATATATAAAGGACACCCATTCAAAATAAGCACAAAGTTGTATAGGTAAATAAGTGAGATCCTAAGATCAAATCATGTTGGTTGTTTGAACAAGGAAATTAAAATAAACCTACCTTCCCACAACATGTTACTTGTTCTTAGGACCTCTTACAGAGTCATAAATTTACTATGAATATTTGTTATTCTCCTTTCCCAATCTACTGACTTACCTCACCCCAATGGACCTTGACTTTCTCATGAGACTAGATGTGGAGTTTAAGATTTGATTAGAAAAATAAGATGTGCTTTGAATCATGTCTTTTAATGTGATTTGAATTTTGGAATTTTAAAATTTTCCTTTTGTATCATTGCCTTTTGTGAAAATGATTTGGCTTTTACATTTTTATGACTTTTAATATTCCTCCTCCATATGGACTTTGAATGACCAATCATGAGAGACAAAGTGATACACACGAATGTGCTTGAAACTTTGGTTAAATGAATATAAGTATCTAAATACATGACTAACTAAAACACTTAGGCTTACCTATGAACCAGCATGTTATCTCAAGTTTAAACCATGTGTATGCTTAGTTTATGAAAGGAAATAAAGGGAGTAAAGGGAGATCCAATATGGATCGGTAAAATGAGATTATAATGAGATGACCTGTTTTCTAACTGATCACATGATAAAGAAGGAATGGTGAATGGGATCAAGGTTTTTATAAACAAGTCACAATAATGATTATTCATGTTATAAAGATAAGGTAGGAAACAATCATGAGAAAGAAATAAAACATCCATAAAAAAATAAATGAATTTATAGATAAAAAGCATGTAATCATGAAAATAATCCATAAGAGAACATAAGGAAGGAAATGACATCATAGATAATATGAAGTGTGAAATATAAATAACCATGTAAGATAGATAATACTTTTACACAATATCAAATGATATAAGATAGATAAATGTAAATTTGGAGCACACATCCAATCTAAAATAAATAAATAAATGAAGGAACACCATGTTGTGTTCATAAATATTGTTAGATTTATCCACAAATATTGTCCATAACATCTGATAAATATCTATAAAGTAGGATTATAACTGTATTAAGGATCTCATTGATCTTTAGAGAAAGTTGGAAAAATATTTCTGATCAAATCTCCTTGACATAAAATGTAGGCATGCTTGAAGGATCATGTTCACGAGATCCATCATGCATGGGATACTCAAGAGAAGGAATATGCGTGGAATTAATGGGACATGAAAGAGTCACCAGTGGGGAAGGGATGACATGTAAAGTAGGATCCATGGGTGGAGAAACTATAGGTGGAGAAGAGGCCATAGGTGGAGAAGCTAGGGAAGAAGGGGGATCCTTCTTATGAGGGAGACGTATGGGAGGAGGGATAGTAAGTGAAGGAATGGTCATAAGGTGATCTTGGAGATGCTACTAAATAATGTGGTAATGATTAGTGTGATATTATCACATTGGTGCCACAAATAATATACCTCTTCATATTTGGGAATATATTCAAATAATAATTTCAAAGGACGTATAGCCTTGTATGTAGACTAAGAGTATGAAACAAGGTATCTATATATTTTTGAATTTTATGACAATGTGTGGAGGAATTATTATACATGTCATGGAAGTAAAAAATACACTTGTTAGTAGACTTTGTGGGTGTACTAATATAGGGAATAGAAATGGAATCCATGGAAGGTTGGTATAATGTACAGTCTCTAGTCCAATGAATAGAAAATTTATGAATATCACAATATATATGATCAGCCAATTAGGTTGGAAAATGATAAATTTACTATAAAGGGAGAAAACCATCACCAAGGGAAGGTGAGGCTGGTGGAGAGACTATATGAGGCTCAACTAGAGGAGCAACAGGATCAGAAGAAGGGAGATACTTAGCGAGAGAGGGAGTGGGAATAGGATATTGACCATGCTTAACTAAGGGAGGGGTAAGATACATAGAGGGTTAAAGGATAGTTTCAATCATCATAGGGGCATACTATCTATAGGGGTCCTAATATCTAGTGAAGAGATAGGGACTAATCATCCTACAATCCATAAGCATGCTCCTAAGAGGTTCTTAGAAAATTGGAGGTGTGCACACCATATCTATCCTATAAATAAGAGGAAAATTATAAAATTAGGAATTATATAATATAGAATGTGATAAGACAAATGGAAATATTGAAACAAAGAAGAATGATAACAAATTATTTTTGCATCTTGAGCCTAAAAAAGACCTCCTAAAAATGGGTCATATAAGGTATAACCATCATCATAGTTAGGTGTATGAAGATAAATTACACAATTAGGGATTACATTTTCATTGGAGGTTGAATGATGAATAGAGTGTTGAGTCTTAGTTAATACTACGGGTATATCATCATTAAGTGGTTGATAAGAACATGGATTTAGAGAAGTTGGAAGGTGAGAAATGAGATGAGGAGAGAGATAAAAAAATTTTATCTTGAGATTGGTCTCATTAGGCTCATCATCATCATCATCATAATCTAAGAGGTTATGCAGTATATTCTTGATGAGTTTGAGGTGACCACGGTAACCTTGTGTAGAGTTGACAAAGAAATTAAACCATTGATATTCTTAAAATAGAACAGTTGGCAAGGGGTTAAGGGTTATAATTTTAAATATACCATAATCTTGAAATTGTTAAAAATTCCAAGGGTTAGTGTCACCTTGAATCCTATAAATTACACCATTTTGAGGGAACTTGATGCATTGGTAGGCAGAAGAGGCAATAACCCTCATGTGATGAATCCATGGCCTACCAAGTAAGAGATTATGAGAGAGAAGAAAATTGAATATCATAACCTTCACTTGAATAGTGATAGGTGGGATGGTGATAGGAAACACACACAACCTAAGGGAGGTATTTATCTTCGATCATAGCCTTGACACATGCTATGTGTGGACTTAATATTACATTTAAAGTATCTAAGGGTTTTGATAAAGTTGAGAGAGACAACATAAATACCTAAACCTTTGTCAATCAAGGTAATCTTGACTTGGATATCACCAATTTGGATGCTTATAAAGAGGGTATAATCATATGCATGAAGTATAATCTCATTGAGAACCATAGAAGTAATAGGGAATTTGAGAGAGAGAAGTGTCCATTATTTTATCAGTGTGTATAGACATTTATTTACACCTATAAAATGTTGTCTTCTTATCCAGATAAAATATCTTCATGTCCTGCTAGGGGAGGATGATAGATGTTCATTTCAAATAGGAGATGCATAAGATTATTATGATGATGTAGAGAAGTCCGCATGAGTTAGATAAATGGAATTTGAGATGGGAGATTAGTAAGTTCCATGATAGGATCTCATTCATCATAACCTATGAAGGGACTTTTGGAGAGAGGTGTATATTATTGAAAGAGTTTCTTGAAAGGAGGAGCAGAAGTGCATGTAAATTTTTTTTATAGGATGCAAGAGGTTTAATTGGGGGACAAATTGGTTGACTATCATGAGATGAGGTATTTGATGTAGGATTGGTTTGAGATAGATTTGAATAAGTTGTATTAGAAGGTTGAGTATCATTGGTGATGGGTAAAAAGGTTGGAAGAATTATATAAATGGTATGAGAAGTGTTATCTAATTGAGATGTTGGAATCAGTTCATCAAAATAAATAAGGTCTTCTTGCCCCAACTCTATTAGGTGAGTGGAGGAAGAATCTTGTATAATATAGAAAGTGTGAGATTATTGGTGAGTGTGGGTGGGATGAGAATCAATGAAGGCAACCACCTTTCGTATATTAGTCATGTTGAAGGGTTAGGCTTATCGTTATTGTCTTGGTGATTTGGAAGAGGGTCTTTGTAAATGGCTAGATAAGCATTAGCCTAGTTCAAAGATTGAGTTTTTATTTGTGTTTCATGAGATTTTAAGGCAACATCATAGGTTTTTTTATGTTTGATAATGAGATAATCATGGTCAAAATTGGGACCAAGGAGGAAATCCATAGCTAAGTTACATAATTGCCTAAAAGTCTCATGAGAATGACACCAACTAGTATGAAACCAACATAATTTATTTGGATCATACCATGATTTAATAGAATGAGAGGGACCAATTTCTCATGAAAAAGGCCTTGGTAGACATTTTTGGAATTCCACTAAGGATAAATGATTATGAACATTGATGTTACTTGTTGAAGAATAATGAGGATTAGGGATGTGGTTTAGAAGTGAAGCTTATTTTGAAGCATGGTCAGGAGTAATAGCTTGAATATTATGAATGTTATCATAGGAATCAGTGACACCATCATTAATAACATGAAATTTTTTATTTTTGATGAGCATAGGATTTCCCATAAAAGGTTGGGATGGCTCAAATTGATGCATGAGGAAATCTTAGTGCTTGGATTGGTCAATGGTCTCTTCCAAAGTTAGTAGAGAGAGAGAGAGAGAGAGAGAGAGAGAGAGAGAGAGAGAGTCTAGACCTGATATTATAACATAGGATAAAGAGCATTGGTGAATAGATGAAATAGGTTATCATCTACCATGTTGTTTTCACATTTTTTATACAAGGTCTTCCATTATTTAATGAAATTTTATGCAGTTTTTGTCTCAAGTTGCTTCTAATTAATAAAATGAGCCAAGGTATTTTTAGGGAGGTCACTAGTTTGAAACTCTTGTACTAGATCATTAACTAGATCTTCTAAACTAGTGATGGAATGAGATATGATTTGGTTATACCAATCTAAGGTATCTATATAGAGTTTTTTTCCTAAGATCTTGGTAGTGGAAAAAGTGTTTAACTTGACCCAATCTTTGTATATATTTTTAATTGTTTTTAAGTGTAGAGTAGGATCGGTTGACCCATTATAGCTAATGGTAGGGGTGATACCTCTGATATCTATGAAATAGTAATTTGAGGTGTAATAGGTTAATTTTGAAGGTGTTTGATTGTCTTGTTAACTATTTTCACCAAATATTTCACCCTATAGTTGGTTATACAAGCCTATTCTAAGATTTGGGCAACATTGGAATACCTCTAGGCCTGTGGGTTGGTTATAGTAAAGGTAAAACTCTAGGTTTAACAGATATATCCTAGATTTATCCTTGCATTCTTATCACATACAATAATTATTTTCTTAGATGAAAATGGAAAAAATGACATGAAAATAAACTGATCTAATGAGGTGATACATGTTATCACATAGATTTTTGCACTCATCTTTGTGTTGTAGTGTGATATGCAAAAATCTAATGATAAAATGGGATCACCTCCAAGATGTATAACCTTGGTGAATTGAGGTTAAACTTGAGAAAGAGGTTAGATTACTTTCATTAATTTTAGTGCAACTAATAAATTACCAGTTTGTCTGGAAATTCTACTTCTTAGTGATCTTGATTCTAAACTAGGTTTTAAAAGTGAGGAAAAGAATTTTAGAAATGAATTTGCAAAACTAAAAATGGTGATTGAACCAAATATTTATAGTGTATTTTAATGTTTTCTTTGTATGAACATAAAATAACAATGATTATATTGAAATTTATTGGAGCACAAACTCATGCAAATATGAAACCAAATGTAATATTGGACATTTCTCATATAAGGAATGTGATTCTTTATTTTTAATCAAACAATCTCTAAAAAGGGAAAAATAATACAATAGATGAAATTTTGTGACTGAAATAAGAATGAAAACATTCACAAAATTGATAAATAAATTTGCATACACAAAGATAACACATACAATGAAGGAAAATCTTCAATCTATTATCATTCTCTAGGTTACATCATGTAGATAAATTGTTCAAAATGCATAATAATTTATCTAATAATAAAAAGATAAATGGGGTATGCCATGGTACCCATATTTATACAAAATATACTCATGAAATATAGATACTTAACAAAACTCTATGCCTAGTTAAATATCAAGAAAAATAGGAAAACCTCATGCAAAAGGGTGTGATCTTCAGCTAGAATGGTGTCTTTGTCAAGGTAAATGGCTAGACAAAGGAACATGAAAATATTGGGAATTTCAAAACTGTTGGAGGCATGGATTAAAATTTCCTCATGATCTTCAATTGAGCTAATTTTATCTTCTTCATGCAATGAGGTGCCAAAAATGAACTCATACTTATAAAAATAGAAAAAAATTAGATAACTTAGGTTATTTTTTGTAAAACCTAATTTGTATTTTTAAATTGGGACTTTTACAAATTTTTAAGTCATCCAATTTCGAAAAAACTAGAAATGTAATTTACAACATGAGTTTTTGTAAGTAACTCAAAATTTGTCAAAAATAAAAGTGCAATTCATAAGTTTGATTTTTACAAGTTTTCAACCTGTCAAAAAGGAACATGGAAATTACAAGTGGCTCTTTCTCAAAAAGATGTTTCAAAATGATACTTTTAATTTACATTTCGAAACTTTAAAATATTTTTTTACAACAAACAAATATAATATACATAATGTATTTGATTTAAATAATTATTCTAAAACCATAACCTCTGAAGACTCCTTGTCTTTCTTTGTCTGTGTCTTCTTAATATAAGCATCAAAACTCTTGAAGATTTCTAAGATACGATCTTCACCAACACCAAATGAGTATAAGTTGCTTATTTCACATTCTACAATTGTGTCAAAGTGTTCCCATTGTATATCCCTATATACTTAAGTGTCTTTCCCCATTTTATCCAATGGATTATGATACTTGATAAATCAGTAAATGAAGATCAATATGAATGTTGTGTCCCATGTTAAATCTCTCTCAACCACTCCTTTGAATTTATTAAACTTCCAGTACTAAAAGTATATATTCTTGATAATCTATTTCTTCACATGATAACTTGTTAATCAAATATTCAATGTCATAGATTGTATCTATGACCTTATCATGTGTAACCTTAGCTTTATTAATACTCTCTATCCAATTCCTCATGTTCTAAATCATTTTTCAATATATTTTCTATAATGAAGGTATCAAGTTTAATCATGTCAACATCTTGAAACTTTGGGTAGAATAGGTTCAACCTTTCTATCTCTTCCTAATAATTGCTCATTAATGTCTTCAAGGTTTCTCAGCCATATTTTAAAGATTTGTAATAATCCATTGATAACTTAATTACTCTATTTCCCTTTGAAATTAGCTCCTCTACCTAGTCCTTTATATCCCTTCACCTATTACCAATCTCTATTACTACATCAAGTGTTTCTCTGTAGAGGATCTGAGTAATAGACTATGTTGTTTGGGAAGCTTGAAAAATGAACTTCTTGAGTGATTTGTCAATTATTCAACCTTATTTTTCAATTTCTCCTTTGTGACCTTGTCACTATCCATTTTCTCAAAAAGAGTGTTAATTCTTGATTGAACATCATGTTTAAATCCCTCTCTTATAGGATAATCAAGGTGAACTTTTGATAATTGGTAATCCCCCACCACTAGATCTTCTTTTTGTTTATCTAGTGGAGGGACTAAAATATCTACATACTTCCTTATATTGAATCATATAGTAGTCTTGATATGGTTATGGGAGATACCCTTGATCTCTTTTATGCCTTTGCAAGGAAAAAATCAAGTGCGCTATAGGACACCATTTGTTTCTATTTCTTCCCAAATGATTGTACTAGATAACTTGGAGTGAAATCTTGTTGTCCTCGCACTACCAAATATGAATATACAACTGAATTTGTTACACTAGTGGTTCTAGTGATAAGTGTTGTATCTTTCATAGATATGGACACTAAGTCTTTGGCTAATGTTTTGGTAATCTCTTCCCCATTTGTGGGTTGAGTGGCCACATTTATATCAATGATTTCCTCTACCTCTACCTCCTTTATGGGGGTATGATTTATTATGTAAATGGAATAAATGGGTGTAGTGGAAATGGATGTGCCTACCAAGAGTGTGGGAGATGGAAGTGACACTAGTGGAGGGGTAGGTACAAGGAGTTGAAAAAATGAAACCTATGAGAATGTGGAATCAAGATCCATGAATGAATCAATCAAAGTTGTCGGGACACTCAGGGTTGATGAAATGGGAAAGGTGATAGGAGATGAAAATATATCAATAGTTATCCCAGTGGTTGGGATGGTTAGTGAGATTGTATTTAGGATGTCTTAATCCATAGATATGTACTACTATGTGGTGTTAGTGATTAAATGGGTGGTGGTTATGATTAGGGATGATAAGGAAGGAATTATGAAAGAGGGGAGTGAAATTGTGGAAGAGGGATGAATTATGGAAGAGGGGAGTGGAAGTGAATCCTGAGTGTCCAATTGTGTTGATTGAACTATTCGAAATGGAGTTACTAGAATAAGTGAGCTGGTGGAAATGGAGGGACAATTTCTTGAGGTGATGGTGGAGTGGAGATAGGAGGAGGAGGTATTTAAGATGGTGGAATGATATAGATAAGGGAAAAAATATTTTTTTCTTCAATAACATCTATGTCTTCAACTAAAATTACTATTAGCTAATCTGCTACTACTCCTTGGCCACTATATTGACCTCATTTAGCTTTTTTCTTTCATTTTCTCTTATGTTATACCACTAGCCTTTCTACCTATTTTGTTTGGGTTCCAATACTAAACCATTCTACTATTGGTGACACACCCTTCTCCTTGACTTATCTTAACTTATCACTTATGCTTACAGTTTCCTTGGTCACCTTGACCCCTTTGCTTCTAATCTAGTTGATTTTTCTATTTATTACATTGGTGGTCCTATCCATTAATTAGAAGGACTCAAGGATGGACCACATAGCTAATGGAAGGGTTTGAGTAAATATATTATTATCATGGTAAACCTTGCCCATTGGAGATTCATCATCTACCAAGTCCTTAGGGACTGGTGCCATGTTAAAAACTTTGATCTGCTCCAGGGTCATCCTAGAATAATCTTTCAGTCTCACTTCTTCTTCATCTTTTAGGTCCTCCCAGTAGTCTTCATAATAGGTAACATGGGAATATGTTGTGATCCCCAATATACTGCTAATGTTGTCATTTACATCATAAAATGGCCTTGTCTCAAGATCTCTCAAGGTCATTTGAGTCACCTTTATGTTTTCACACTTGGTTTTGGATAAGGAAGTGCATGTGTACCTCTTTATACTAATTTGGAAATGTATTATTTATTTCTTTTTAATCGATAAAAATTTATGAGTATCTAAAATCTACTTCAAAATTT
Source organism: Torreya grandis (assembly GCA_037957365.1). Lineage (NCBI taxonomy): Eukaryota > Viridiplantae > Streptophyta > Pinopsida > Cupressales > Taxaceae > Torreya > Torreya grandis. The sequence continues at coordinate 887,059 of JARHVA010001727.1, read as the reverse complement.
CCATTAAAGCCCATTTATCACTTGCATACCTTGAGAGGGTATAAAGACAAACACTAAATCTTCTTACTCTGATGTATGAGTATGTGGGTAATTGAATGAAATAATATCCCTAGTTTGTGCTCTCTAAAGTAGCAACATCAGAGAATATCTTATTTTCTAGATCTTTATCAAACATGACTATGATGCATTTTATGAATGCATCATTTACCCTTTTGAAAGGTTGCCTACTTGCCTCAAGGGTGAGTTCAGGGTAATAATTAAAGACCTTGGTTACTTATTCATGCACTATGTTCAACTTTGGGAAGGATCTCCCCTTTGCTAATATGTAGACTAGATATGAAGTGATATAAAACTTCCCTATATTCTAGACTTCCATCAATTGTTTGTAGATGAAGTCACTTATCATTTAGGCATAGTGGATATACTACTTATTTTGGTGGATTACCCATATGTATTGGTACATCCAATCTTAAAAAAATTTGGCATCAAGGTTCCCAGTGACTATGTGCAAGAGTATGATTAAGTCACCCACTTCATCCTTAAAGTCTATTATTTCCAATGTTTTGGGTATTCTTGTAGATGTATGTCTATGGAATTTTATCCATTATTTATTAATGACCCTTAGACATCCAGTGTTATTGTCCTGATAAAAATTCTTGTATGAGTTAGGAGTTATATCAATATAACTCTCATATTATGGAATCAAGAACATTAAGTCTATGAAGTCAGGGTCCAGGTTTAAAATATTATCTCCCTTTTCATTAAACACTTCTCTTCTCTACATCATAGTGTTTTTACAATGTGATCACAAGCTTAGGGTTGTGCACTAATAAGGGTAAAGTGGCTACCTGAGGTAGTCCACAGTCGTAAATGCTTTAAATCTAATCATTTTTGAATTCAACATTTACCCTTGTCCATAAATCACCTAGGTCTATATGACTTAAGTCTGTGGCTATGATTTCATTGGTTTTGGATTCCAAGATGAGTGGGACACCAAGTCCCTTAGATTTAAATTTCATTTATTTTCTAGATATATGTTCTAGGGAGTCTGATGTGAGAAAACCAACTACAGAGTTGATGGGATTTGGGATTGTAAAACATAGGTAAAAATTTTGGTGGATTTTGGAGTTTATTTTTTAGGTAAAATATCCTAGTGGGTATTATGGTTTCAAAATACACTTTCAAGGTCTGATGAAAACTCTGGCAGGTTTTAGGATTGTAATTTTAAGTAAGATCCCTAGTGGGCTTTGGAGTTTCAAAATACACTAGGATTATCTGTAGAGTTGCTTGCATAAGTGAAATGTCTATGAGGACTATGTAGGGAATCTCTATGGTAATATTCAATTGGTTATTATTAATTTTCAAACCCTAAATTCTTAATATCTATGAAAATATAAGGAACTCAATTAATTAGAAAAACCTTGAGAAAAATGAAAGCAAGCAATGCAAGTAAACAAAAACCCTATTTTTTTGCACAAAAAATAGAAACTAAGCCTTTTCTTGTAAAAAGATAGAAATGTTTTGGGAAATGCATGTAAAAATAGATGAATAAAATTTTACATGAGATGGTGATAGTATTTTTAGTTCATGGTTGAATGATTGAGATATGATGTTGCTCAACATCATGACAGGGTCATGGTTTGGCTTCACAGAGCTTTGATTTCTCACTTTGAAAATTAAATAATGAATTTTCATTAACCCATTTTGATTTATATAACATTAAGTCTAGAATTAATGTACCCTAGGTTGGCGGTTGGTAGAAAGTTTAGAACTTTAGAGTCCTGGAATAATTTCACAATTTTGAAAAATTATAATTTTTACTTTGTCTTCCACTTTTTACAAAGTAGTTTGGTGTATTAAAAGCAAGAAAGTGGAACATAGAGTGTAATTTATAACTTTAAAAGTTGTAAATTAAAATTAGAGTTCTAATTTCTTGTATAAGGATAGTTTATGGGAAGAAAGACTCAAATTGTAATTTATAAGTTATATATTACAACTAGAGTTTCAATTTCTAATAGGAGTTAGTTATGGGAAGCAAAGCTTTGATTAAAATTTCAAACTTTAAAAGTTGAAAATTGCATCCAAATATTTAGTTTTCATGGGGAAGGTGTTGGGTGGAAGGCAGACCTCCATTTTTTATTTTCAAGTTTACAAGTTACAAATTGTAAGCTGAGTTTTAGTTTTCGATGATCGTAGGATTTGAGAGAAACAGAGATTGGAAAGTAATTTTCAATTTTGCAAGTTGTAAATTGCATTCAAATATCTAGTTTATATCAGATATGAGTAAATTAGGAAGCAGAGGTTTGGATGCAATTTATAAATTTATAAGTTGTAAATTACACCCAGATCTCTTATTTCCATTGGGATTTGAGAAAAGGTCATCTGTGTCATTTTAAGGCCTTTTTATAAAACAATAATGGGTCTCCCTTAAGGTAATATATGTTTTGAAATTTTTGGGGGAAAAATATCAATAATACATAAGAAATTTCTCCACAATATTACCATACAAGTACACTAAGAGACATGACTCATAATACTAGTCTCAAAATCCTGAATTGCTCTAAAATTAGAATTTCAAACATGGAGGTGATATGCATAGAACTACTCAAGGTGATTAAACCATAGATCATTTTTAGACATTAAGGATACTCCATACACTTGAAGATATACCAATATACTTGATAACACTTCATGTGGCCTGTTAGAGTGAGGATAACTTGCATCAAACATGGAAGAACAAAGAGAAAGCAAGGATAAATATCAATACTTGACATTTCACTACACACCACTTCACATACTTAGACAAGATGTTTATGAGATCAAAACCACATTATAATTCATATCTCAAAGGAAAATTAAAATATCAAACTAGTATGGCTTTGCCACACCAGGTGTGGAATTCCCTTATAAGAGACAAAATGGATTGTATTTATATAATGTGTGAGAAGGAGAAGAATGAAGTTCAAAGGACATAATGCCACATGTCAAGGCATGAAAAAAAATTAAATTTCATAAGTATGAATTAAATAATATATTTATATAATTTTTCCTTTGACAAGTTTCCATCTGAAGCATCAAACTCTCCAAAACTAACATAGACGTCTTTAACTACCATCTTGAAAATTGCCATCATGATTAGGCATATTTTAACTACTCAAAACTATAATAGGGATAATTTTCACATATTAAACCTTTTATATTATTTATAAACATTCCATGAAAGTCATTAGATGTGTCCCTAACTACTATCCATCTTTTAGACACTTTCACTCACCATCTACAATCATTGATTAGCCCTCTTGGCTTTATTATTCACATATGTCACCTAAGTGGCCTTCAATTTCTAAACAAAATACATGGAAGAGGTGTTAATACACCTTATTAGAGTCTCTATGCCTTATATTCCATGAGTTAAACCTTAAAAAGGTCTGAAAACCAACTTCTCATCCTCTCACTAGGCAGTTACTCTTTATCTTTAATCTCTATCAAAGATTATCTGAAATGAATGACTTAGAAAAGATGTTTACATGTAAATATATGGTGATAAATTAATATGGAGTGTTATAATAGGTCATAATTGACCCCCTTAAATTTATCTCATACTTCAAATCTCCTCTACACTTTTAAAACAACTAAAAACCTACAAGAAAACCTATTTTTACCTTGTTCGTATAAGTAGGAAATAAAAAAAATATGTGGGAAGGAGCATGGGGGAGTCTTATACAAGTTAAAAAAAACTAATTTTGAGTGCATATCCATTTGTATTTCCTTCATCAGGTCAAAACCAAGGGTTTAGGAGGGTTTTAGAGGGTTTGGACTCTTAAGGATTGTTCATAAATTCATGACGTCCAACATCCCAATAAATTCTACAAAGTTTGAGCTCAGGACACTCCTCAAATATCCCTAACTAATTGGGTCACCATTCAATATGTGTGTGTGTGTGTGTGTGTGTGTGTGTGTGTGTGTGTGATCTTTTAAATTTATCTTATTAAGCTTTTGAATATATTCTAGACACCCCTATCATGCTTTTCGGCCAAAATGATCATGTGTAATTTATCTACACAACAATGATGCTATATCATTATAAACTTCCTGCTAAAGGTCATAAATTGGGTTTCATGGTTCATATTTCCTTAAAAGTGGATTTAGAACCCTATAGGTTTTGGACCTAGTTGTAGGCCCAATAGATATAACTATGCATGATTTTCCCATGATCACTTACGAATGGTTTGTACTAGTTTTTAGTGATTCAACACCTCTATATATCCTCATTCCAACTCTACACATCTTCCTTCAATTCTCCAAGACTCCCCATCACATTCATGAAACATCTTCACACCTAACCTATAGTCTCTTGATGACTAGGAATTCCCTTTATTTTGTCTCAAAATAGAGGGCATTCTTAGTCATCAAGAGATTGTAGGTTTGGTGTGAAGATGTTGGATGGATGTGATGGGGAGTCTTAGAACATTGAAGGAAGATGTGCAGAGTTGTAATGAGGGTACATAGAGGTTTTGAATCACTCATAACTACTAAAAACCATTCACGAGTGGTCATGGGCAAATCAAGCATAGTCAGACCTATTGGGCCTACAACTAGTTCCAAACCCTACAGGGGTCTAAATCCACTTATAAGGACATATGAACCATGAAACCCCCTTGATGACCTTTAGGGGAAGTTTACAATTATCTAATATCATTGGTGTGTAGATAAACAACACATGTTGATCATTTTGGCCTATAAGCATGACATGGTTATCTACAATGCACTCAAGAGCTTGATAGGCTAACTTCAAGATATCAAATCTATACATATTCATTTCATGGTGACCCAATGAGTTGAGTATATGTGAGGAGGGCCCTGAGCTCAAACTTGGTGGAATTTGTTGGGATATTGGAAGTCAAGATTTTATGAACAATCCTTAAGAGTCCAAACCCTCCAAAATCCTTGGTTTTGATCCAATGAAAGAAATACCAATGGATATGCAATTATATGGATTAGTTTTACCTATAAACTATTTTTAACTTTTAGAATAATCTCCCATGATCCTTCCCACATATTTGGTTTGTACCCTACTTTTATGGATAGGGTGAAAATAGGTATTCTTGTAAGTTTTTTATTATTTTATAGGTGTAGAGGAGATATGAAGGATGAGATAAATTGGAGGGGGTCAATTGATACATATTATAACTCTCCATATTAATTTCTCACCACATATTGGCATGGAAACATCTCTGTTAAGTCATTCATTTTATGCAATCTTTGATAAAGATTGAAGATAAAGAGTGGCTACCTAGTGATAGGATGAAAAGTTGGTTTTTGGACCTTTTTAAGGCCTAACTCATGGAATGAAAGGCAAAGAGACTTTATACAAGTGTCCTAACACTATTCCATGGATTTTTTTGGGAAATTGAAGAACACTTGGATGACATATGTGAAGAATGAGGCCAAGAGGGCTAATGAATGAATTTAAATGGTGAGTTCAAGTGTCCAAAATATGGATAGAAGTTAGGGATGCATATGATGAATATCATGGAATTTTATAACTCCCCTAAGATAGTGCATATTTTTAAATTTTACCTAGTCTAGTTTTTAGTACTCAAAATATGCCTAATCATGAAGGTAATTTTAAAGATGGTAGTTGAAGACCTCTACGCTAGTTTTGGAATGTTTGATGCTTCAGATGGAAACTAGTCCATAGAGACCTTGTAGAAATTTGTTCCTCACTTCGTCCTTATACAATGTAACTATTTTTCATTCCTTGACATGTGGAATTATGTCCTTTTAACTTCATTCTTCTCTCTCTTCTCACACATTCTATAAATGCAAGCCATGTTGGCTCTTGTAAGGGAATTCCACACCTCATATGGTGAATACTTGGTTTTATATTGTAATTTAATTTTTAAATAATAATTTAAATATATTTTTGATATCATAAACATATTGTCTAAGTGTGTGAAGTGTGTGTAGTGAAAGGTCAAGTGATTAGTATCTATCCTTGTTTTCTCTTTGCTCTTCCATGTTTGATGCAAATTGTTCTCACTCTAACATGTCACATGAAGTGTTTTAAAGTGCATTGGTTTACATTAAAGTGTATTTATTATCCTTAGTGTCTAAAAATTACCTATGTTTCAATCACCTAGAGTAGTTCTATGTATATCACCTCTATGTTTGAAATACTAATGTTAGAGCAATTCAGGATTTTGAGATGAGTATTGTGAATCATGTATCTTAGTGCACTTACATGGTAATATTGTGGAGATATTTCTAGTGTATCACCTCATTGGAGTATTCTATTTTCATGTCATTTCTATCCTTTTTCATCCAAGAAAATAGTTAGTGTAGGTGATGAGCATTCAAGGATCAATCTAGGGAGCTAGCCCTTAAATCTAGAGGTCTACCTCTGCTATAGGCAACCCACAAGCCTAAAGGTATTCTAAAGTTTCCCAAATATTATATTAGGATTGAAAAACAAAATATAGGGTGCAATATTTGGTGACAATAGTTTTAGCATACCCAATAGGATCATTACCTCAAAGACAACTTGTCAAGGTGAATGCTTGTCTTGACAACATCACAACTACATATGGTGTTCTACTCAACATTTGGTGACTCCATTCAAGTTAATATCTATTTTTAGAACATTTTTTTATAAATTATTGTGTTCATACTTCATGTTCATTACTAGGTAAAATTATAGTAGAGGTTTTAATCCTATAAATCCACTCCCTCAACCTGAACTTCCTATTGAATTTCAACATCCTCAACCTATCTTGACCTTTGAAGAGAAAGATGACTTTGCAAGACATTAATATCAAGAGAGTGAATAGGAACTTGAGGATAACATGGCTAGGTAGTACTACTTCCCAGTGTTTAACATTAAAAACCCAATCCACTTTAATGCATATGATGATATACCCCCTAATTCTACTAAAAGTGTTCCCAAATTTAATGGTGAAGGTCATGTCACTCCTAGTGAGAATATTAGGGATATCTCAAACTTTTATAGTTTTCATAATATCACTGAAGTCAACATTTCCATTAACTGCTTGTCATGTCCCTTAGAGGGAAAACACTTGATTGGTATAAGACATTGCTCGAAGGGTGTATCACAACTTGAGATGATTTTTGAGAGTTGTTGACATCAAGGTTTGAAGAGAAAAGTGATCACACATCACTTATACACTAGCTAAATGTGAGTCAAAGAGAACTTAAAGATATAATGCATGATTTTAATTAGACATTTTAAAGGACCTGGCATATACTTCCTCCTCCCATGAGACCACGTACTAGATTTGTGTTTCCTACATATCTAAGGGCTATTGGTACTGACATAGCCATAATGTTACATTCCATGGGTGGTTACACCTTACATTGATGCATATGACCATGCCATTGGAGCTGATAATGGCCAAATAAAATCTAGGAAGTTGCATCCAAAAGTTTATATGCCTCTAATTCTAAAAATGTTTGATGATACTCCAAGTACTTCTCAAGTCCCTAATATAAATACCATGTCTAGAACTACCCCTAAGAAGGTAGAAGATGCTATTGATAAAGATGCAAGGATCCAAGCATTAGAATCTCATCTTAGGCAAGTACATCTTTAGTATGGTGTGAATCAAAACCCTTACCCCTATCCTCAAAAATTAAATAGGTTTGCACCTCAAAAATATGGTCAAGGTAGAGGTCAAAGATAACCTAACTTCAATAGGCCAACTAATAGATACAATCTAACTTCCACATCCAACACAAGAGCCATGGTACTGGTTCAAAACAACTTGGTACAAGAAGAGGACTAGTAGCAAGGTTAATTTGTAGATACAAGTGATGGTGGGGAGAAATATTTAGTTACAAAGGATGAGTCACTCCTCAACTATCAATAGAAGATGAAGTTATCATGTAATCAAATGAGATGGTGCCTCAACGAGTGAACTTTACAAATTTTCTAGTCGAAGACACCTATGTTCTCAATCATAATTCTTCAATTGTATACAATCATATAGAAAAGATGAAGGCCTTGAGATATGATCATGGTGTTTATACAAGTGCAAATAGTCCTCCTATAAGGCAATAAGGTGTGCTTGCAAGCATGGCAGTCCCTATAATTTTTTCACCTTATTCAAATCAAAATGTTGGAAAGGTTACTCAAATTACTCTAATGTCTCAAGCTCCAAACACTTCCTTGCCTTCAAAGACACAAGAAAAGGTAAAGTCTTATATTATTAATATTATGTATTCTTTGAAGAGTGTTAAGGCATCTATGTCTCTTTAGGAAATGCTTCACTTACCTAGCTAAAAAGAACTCTTATAAGAGCATCTATCTCAAATCCACCTCATCCCTCAACCATCAATTCATGGTAACTTTATTTTCACCAATGCTTCTGATCACATTGTGGAACCCTCTTCCAAATCTAAAAATCCTTTACCCTTCTACCTCACTCTCATTATTAGAGACAAACTTGTTCAATGCATAATAGATAGTGGGGATAGTACTTCAGCTATGCCTAAGGTTTTAGCTAATAAATTGGGCATAAAATATGAACCATATAGTAAATGGGTGATACAACTTGATGGGACACAAGCTAAGTCAGTGGGACTAATCAAAAGTTTGAAAGTTTTCCTTCATGATTATCCTAACTTCCCTATCCTTCAAGATATTATGGTTATTGACTTGCCTACCCACTTTGATATCTACCTCTCACGTGATTTTATATCCAAAATAAGAGACTACTTCTTAGCTGATTGGTCATTTTTGGCATTGAAGACAAGATATGGAGAAAAGGTAACCATTAAAACTTAACCACTATCTAAATTTCATATTGAGACCTATGTGGAAGTAATATCTAATATCAATTGTGTCATCAATGATCATAAGGATTCTGTTCTATATGATGTAAAATATTCTAAGCTTGAGGGAATATCTAATATGTTCTTAGATGAGTATTGTGTAGACACCTATGAACATGATCCATACACTTACTTTGATAAAATTTATCTTGGCACATACATCATCCATGAGGGAGTATATGAGAAATATAAGGTGAACATTGAGCATTGTTTTCAACAAGCTACTGAGGTAAATTACCTTATTCATGTGTATGATGATGATAGTTTTTAAAGCATGATAGATCAATATTATAAAGGAAACAATGCCATTCTACCTACATAATATGGATAAGTCCTTAAACATGAAAATCATGAAGAGGAAGATGACCTATGGTAAAGTTTCTATGCCATAAGTCAATAATATGAGCAGTTGAGTAAGTCTACTTCTCCTCCTAATAAGTGTGTATCTGATGATAAGGTTATTGATGAACCTAAAAAACATGAAGGAGAATTTCTTGTTAATCATGAGAGTGTATGTCAATTTACTATCATAGAAGTTACAGTCATAGATAATTTAAAAGAACATAAGGCAAATATGTGTATGTGTGAGGGGAAGTCCAAACTTTAACTTAAGGTTGAATCACTTTATGATATGTTAAATTAGAAGCAAGACAAGCTTGATGATCTCATACATCAGTAACAACATGTATAAGAAGAAACCAAAAGTTAAGCAATAGTGATAACTCCTAAGTTGTAGTTTGACAAGTGTCAATCAGACATGGTAGAAGTCAATCAAGTTACAAGATCAAACAAACTTCTTGTAGGGTAGTATGGAAGGTCCTTAAAATATCAAAGTATCAAACGTGTAGATGGAAAGAAGAACTAATAATGGTAAGTTTTTTGACTATCCACATGAGTAAGTGTTTGTTGTCAAGCATGTTCCACATGATAGATTGATTTCATGGAGAAATAAGGATGCAAGAGGTACCATCTTTGACCCTGGTAAAATTATGTTGTTTTTTTCACCTCAAGTGTTTGAGGTCTTATATATACTAGGATAGGTGTGCTTTATTCATGTTGTGTGTGTTTTCCCTAATTTTTCTTAAGAACGCAAGTATGTTGCTTTGGTGTGGTAACTTATTTTATGTGTTATTTCATTTTATTCGGTGTGTTTGGTGTGGTTTAAAAGGTAATTCAATGTCCAATATATGCATAGGTAACTTCATAACCTAATGGATAGGAGTAGGCTACTGGTCTTTGGCATAGTTGGATTTCCACCCCTAGGAAATCACCAAGAGTGTTGACTAATTTGACCACAAGTAAAATTAGGTCAATGACTTATAGTTGAAAACTTGTTATAGGGGTATTATATGGTATTAAATGGTATACCATGGTCCTAGTGAAGTCATTTAATGTGTTTTAGCTTGGTCATTAGTCCTTTACGTCATTTTATGTCATATAAGGTCACTTTTAAGTCATTAAATGAGTTTGTATAGATTTAACATAGAATAAAAGTGTTCCAAAGTTTTTTTTAACGTCTTACATGTCATATTATTGTTAGAGATGGTAGTTTTGGATTGACAAATGTAGGTGCTACATTGAAAATAAGAAGATCAAGTAGTTTCATGTGGTTTTTAGTTGTTATGCGAATTATGAAGTATTATTGACATGTGTGTAAGAGTTTATAGTGACCATTTAGGTTCCTTAAGTCCATTAACATTCTTTGGAATATTTTATAAACTTGAAAATGGCAAAAAACCATTCTACTTTTCCATCACTCTCCTTTGCATGCAAAAATGGTCAACCAGTTTTAGTCTACTATGGATAGAAAGATGTGAGTTGGATAAAATTATATTGAGGGATTATATTGGCCTATGTACTATTAAAATAAATTGTAATAGTTAGATTATTTATTACTTATGCTTTATTAACTATTGCTTAGAGTGATAGTGATTTTTTTCTACTTGTTCATTCCCATACCCTTTAGGTTTCCTCTCAGTTTGTATAGTTGTGTGAATATAACGTGGTGTACATGATCTCAAAGAGAATTATCACATTTATCATGTGATTATTAGTTTTTTTTTCACATGTGAATGTGTATTAATGAGAAAAACATCTCACCTTGCTAGTTGAAGACACATTAAAGTTTGCAGACAGTTATTTTCATCAGTTGTAGGAGTTTATCTATCTTATAGTGGTTTCAAATAAAAGTAAATATGTTATATTAAAACTATATAATCATATTTATTATTTTTAATTATAAATTTTTGGTCTAAGGAATGTTTTACATGAAGTTTAAGGTCTAACATACACCCATAGTCATCTTTCATACAATTATCACTTACAATCAAGTCAACTTGAGCATTGAGAAATCATATTCATGACACAAGGAGGTATTCAATATGGTGAGAAGGATTATAAGATGTAAATAATTATTTTAATCCTTAAAAAAGTTTAGAAGTTGGTTTTGAGGACAAATCTAACACACACTATCTTATATCTTGCATCTTTACCTATAGGCAGTTTCCAATAGGAGCCTAAGTGCAATCCATAGAAGCATGAAGATGATGAGATGAAGGTATTGAAGCTTCTTGAGACCTTAAATATAAATTCATAACATATAAAAGGCCATTATGGTAAAAATTTAGTCATAAGGTGTCAAACAAACTTAAAACCTTTCCCTCAGTTTGATAAAGTTGCATAGAGAGACATGTTACCTTATTTTATCTAAATAAGGTATTTAATCATATATAAAGGTCACATATTGGTGAGTCTCTTAAGGGATTGATAGGTATTATAGTTTCACCCATGTAGCATAATCATAAGGGCATTTTCTTGACCTAAAAAAGGATTGTTCATTCATAATAAATATTGTGTATATAGGCTTCCATCTTAAGCAAATCCACACTATAGACATTCAATGAAATCAATAGATCTTGAAGCCTAAATGACCCTAAAATACAATAATGACATATATAAACATACCTAAAAGTCAAAGTGACTCCATTTGAATGAGAAATGGCACTAGTGGGCCAAATAGTAATTGAGGGAGTTGAGACACAAGGTTTTAACATAGGTGTTCCAATTTATTTCTTTCATTTCATAATTTCAAAAGTATATAAAAGAAAGTGAATACTAGGGTATGTAGATGGGTGCCTAGTATAATTCATGTGTAGATCCATATGAATGTGAGAGCTCCTTTTTAGCTACGGAAATATAACCTACAAATCACAAAAGAGACTAGACAAAAATTTGTTAGGTGAGAGGTTAAGTGGGTTTCCTAACATATGCTAGATCTAAAAAGCATAAGGATTTTTAGGAGGATATCAACCCATTTTTAAAGCAATCAAGATGGAACTAAAAAGATAAATATTATTACATGTGAATGATAAGAATGTATGTATGCAATAAAATAAATAAAATACATGTTTGATGGGAAATGTAGCACAGTGGGTCAATACCATGCACAAATGCATCTAAGACAGATTCAGAGGGTTAGGATAGATTCTATAGATAGGTAAAGATCCAAAAGAAGGTTTCATAGGGTGTGGGTAAGGCAAAAATAATAAACTATTTTTTTATAGTGATTGGAAATGGTTAAGATGATCGGTGATGGTTGTCCTGACCAGTGATGGGTGGGTGACCAGAGATGGTTGGTATAACTAGTGATAGTTATAGTAACTAGCTATAGTTACCTATGGGTGAATGGGTAAGAGGTTGAAAGGGAAATAAAGGGGTGTGGTTGATTGACATAGGGTGAGATAGGGACTGTGAGGGTAAGGATTGATGTATATTTAAATAGACCAGAATAGAGGATCTAGACAAAGGACAAAAATACTAAAAACAAAGGCAAGATACCTATTAGATGTTAAAGTTATTGATATTTTAAACTTGGATAAAGTTGGGTAGCATAATTATAATATTGATTTCAAAAGTCACATGGATAGAGCTTTGTAGTCTCAGATACCTACACATAGAAAAAGAGAGCCTAGATGCAAATATTTTAGATCCATAACTCTCCCAAGAGACCTGTATTTATAGCACAAAACTTCTAAGGAGAAGAAATATTGAGGGAAAGTTGCTAAGTTAGAAGGGGATGAAGTTGCTTTTTTTCATTAGTCTCTAAAAGTTAGCATTAAAGCAAGTTTCCATTTTGAAGGATGTTGATCTTGAACAAAGTTGGAGTTTATTTAAAAATTTAAGGCAAGTTAAGTGACCCTAACCATCAAAAATTAGGGTAACCATCGATGGTTAACCTAATCAATGACAGTTAAGGGGCTATGAGTGGAAAGGTTATGGAAAGATGTGTTTTAAGGAGGAGTGGTATGACAAGTGCTTAGTAGGCTAGGTGGTCTACTAATAAAATATTGGATCAAGGGTACACTGACCCAGACATCATTGAAAAATATCATTATGTAGTTTTTAGGAGTCTACATTTTACCCCTTTTTATGTAGCTTTAAGCAAGATATAAAAGAAAAATAGATGGTTAGCCAAGGTTTAGGTCTGGTTGCCTTGAGTATAAGAGGGAATTAGTATTCCCCCTCAAACCAAAAATTGATAAGAAAATATGGAAATCAGGTCAAGGTTTGAAAAGGAAGAGTGGTTATGGGTATTTGAAGTCCAAATAATCATAATAGGCAATGAAGTGCAAGGTCCAAAAGGATGCCAAGAATAATAGTGTTAATGTTAAAAATAAGGTTTGGTTCTAGAAGAAGTGATTAGGCTAACCAGTCCCTAGCATTGGTCATGGTTGATCAGGTCACACATATCAAGTCACCTAGAAAGGTTGGGTGTGTACTAAAGTATCCAGGCTAGGAAGTGCTCCTGAGAAGACACCAAGGGTTGAGTTGCACACAAGTTTTGTGTAATGCCAAAGGGAAACATGGAAAAAATAGGTAAAGGTGTCCAAAATGACCAAAATAAGGTCATCATAAGGTACGTAAAAGGTTGGTTCAAATAAAATCCAAACATTAAGGTGGACATGGGCTAATGGGTGGTTGATTAGGTAAGGGGTGGTCGAGCTGACTCCTGATGTGCTAGATAAGAGGATGTTGCCTACATAGTCTCATGGACAATATATCTAACATGGACTTCAGGCCTAACATATTTTTTGATAGGTTGAGGGAGAGGGTGACTCTTGAATAGGTCATGGTTTGGTATGTAAGGGGTGACCCCAAGTAGAGGTGTTGCAAGTTGTGAAAAAGAGAAAGATAGGGTTGAAAAGAAAGGGATCCCTAATCGATAATGACTAGGGATAACTAGTGATGATTAGGTATCCATCATTAGTTGGGGTTAAAAGGCTAGGGGTATTGACCAGTGATAGTTAAGGTTAATCATTGATGGTTAGGAAACCATCAACAATTGGCTAAAATCCCTAAAATCATGACAAAAAGGAAAAATGACAAACATTTGTCCTTATTGATAACTTGACATGTGGCAATTGGTATTATCTAAGCAAATAAGATGAGTTGGTGCTTAGAAGTGGTGAGGTGCAAAGGTGCCTTGACTAGATTGGGTGATTGTGATTGAGATTGTGATTGAGTGAAGCCAAGATTAATGAGGGAGATGTATGCAGGCAAGTGGTAGGGCATGGACTAAGATGATTCCAATCATCATAAAATGAGGTAGGTTATTTTTTTTAATTGATAGGAATATTAATTAGTGTTAAAATAAGAGTGATGAAAATGAGTGAAATACATAAAAGGGGTAGATGTGGGTGATAGAATATGACCTAGGGTTTTATTTTGGTATATAAGTAAAGGTTAAGTAGAGTATTTTAAAATGTGAGATCTAGTGGAGAGGTGTAATGGGTGATTAGGATATGTAAAAACAAGGGGAAAGGAGCTATTTTAGGAATTAGGGTATGGGGGAGGAGGTCAAGGAGTCAAGGCTTGCTATCATCGGTCACTAATAGTGATCAATGGTAGTTGACCCGACTGGTAATGGTCGACTCAAGGGAAAGAAAATGCTTAGAGGAGATCGTTGATGATCGAGGGATCCATCAACGGTTAAGGAGGGGTTAGTTGTGCAAGTGTATAGGTGGTGTTGAAACTAATATTAATAGAAGATAGGTATATTTTATAATATTATAATTATAGAAGATAAGTATAATAAATAGTGGTAAAGAAGGAAAGTAAGGTGTAGTTTAATCAATATAGAGGTATAGAAGTTGGTAAAGAATGGGTGATGGTTTTCTATAGGTTTTGAATTAATAGGTTTGATATAATAGTTTGATTAATATAGGGTTTAGTTGGTGATGTTAGGTTGTGTGTTGGGGAGTGTGTTTTGAAGAAAAGTGTGAGTGTTTATAGGAGAAAAGTTTGTGTATTTTTAAGTGGTTAGGTTCACCATGAAAAGGTTGCATTTATTTTTTGTAAAATGTTACCTAGTATGTGAGATTATTGTTGTGTAGGATTAGGAGCATATCCAATTATGTGATCAGGTCCTAGTGATATTCATAAAAGTATGGGATATAATGAATACAGAGGATTGGGATCATATGGAGACAGTGGGGTTTGAGGCAATGTGTCATTATTAGCATCTATCAAGAGATGTAGCCATGATAGTGGCCCTCATCGAGAAATGGGACCCAACAAATAAGACATTTTAGTTATCGATTGGAGAGATGAGTATTTTGATAGATGATGTTCATAAGATCACTTAGTTGTCTATTTTAGGGGATCTAATTTATCATATAGAGACTGAGGAGATAGATTATTTGATGGGTTGGTTGTATGGAGCTGATAGGACTCATACATAGTTCCATGTAGGTGGTTTTAGCATCAAACCTTTGTATGAGAGAGCCCCAAATGAGAGCCATATTCTACTGATGATGCAATTTACAGTGACTTGTTGTACTTTGCTAGATTTAGTAAGAGGTAGATTCCCCTATGCATTGTTAGGTGTACTAGTAGATTTGATGTGTGGGGAGATGGTATTTAGATAGGGGTAGGTGTTTTTAGTCTAGATTTATAGGGATCTATGGGGATTTATATTTTATATATGTTATGGAATTAACATGGTATTTTTTCTACATTATTGGGAATATGAGCACATGCATGTGCTAAGACTATTGGGTCTGCCTATGGATGGATATATTCCAATAGACTATAGGGTTGGGTTTTTGAAATGGATGAGAGGAGCCACAATTATAGGGGTTAGTAGTGGCTCAAGAGATTTAGAGTGGTTTTGGAATACTTTAGAGAGTTTATCTCTAGGTGATATAATATGAAGACCCTATATAACTTGGCATATATGGGATAGCTACATGATGCACACCTATGCACTAAAAAGTTAGAGATGGGTTTATGATAGATGAGATCAGGAGATGAAGCTTATCCTTGTGGAGAGATTACAACATTAGTTTTGCATCTAATAGGGTATTCTAATAGATTTTTCCCATTATAGGAGAGAGGATGTCAAGTTTTTATTGCCAGAGCCACAACTTCAAGAGGATGTACTAGACTATGAGGAGCTATTACATAGAGTTAGAGATGATGCAGGTGTGATGGTAGATTGTCCATCATGGTTCTAGTGCTAATATGCTATAGTATACTTTGGTTGGGGGGATAGAGGTTAGGGGATTATAGATGTAGATCTAGCATAAGGACTACCCCAGGAACCAACTTAGGGAGACCCATAGATGGTATTGACACTAGCTATAATATAGGGCCAATTTTTTGCATTATAGGGGTAGATTGTGACACTCTAGGGTTGGCTATGAGGAGTGATAGTAAAGAGAGATCAGGCCTAGGCATAGGTTACCACCTTATAAGGTTAGGTGGCTATTTTATAGGGGTAGGTTACCACAGTGACAAGAAAGCAAGATTAGGTGAGGACCTTGCTTGGCTTGGTAAAATAGGAGAGAGACTCTCTGTGAAGTGTAGGTGGAGTAGTAGTGACACCTTCAAGTTTTATTACATAGGCCGAATATCTAATGGCCATACAAAAGTTACACTATTATAAGGGCATTATACTATCATAATGTCCTAATGAGCCAAAGTGGGGAGATTATTAGGTTGGATTGGCTAGAGGAGTAGTGATTATGACCCCAGGTTAGTGGGATATGGTAGCGATTCAGCTAATAGGGGCTCCTCTTGGGATAGGTACAGGCACAAGGCCAAGGACTGATGTAGATGGGGCTAGTGGCAGTGGTGCCCCATGATTGAGATACACATGGTTGAGATGTTTTTCTCATGTTTTTGATATTGGTCTATGATTCTAAGATGTGAGTTATATATGAGAGAGATTTTCACATTTATAAATACTCATTGATGTATATATATATATGCATATTTCAGATGCTTGAGATGGTTTTATGTGTTTGTTCATGTCTTATGAGTTGAATGTTTATGTTGATGATTATTTTGCATATTATATGCATGTTATGAGATATAAATAGTTATTTTTTATTATGCTTATGTATATTTACTTTGATGTTATGGGTATATTGATCACGATGTTATGGTCATGGATTATTGATTGTGATGATGCTTATAAGATGATGTTTATGATTTGATTAGATGTTGATAGATGTTGGTATTATGATTATGGATTAGGGTTGTAGATGTGGTAATGTTATGATCATGGATGTGATTACCATGTTTATGTTTTGTTATGATGTTTCTAATTATAATGGTTATGCATGATGGCATTTTTGAGATAATGTGAATGTTATTATTAAGATAAAATGTGTTATTTGTTTTGGTATAGGTAAAGGAAACGTTCACGTGCACATTTTTGGATGAGAAAAAAACATGGTACCTTATTGGTGCAGACTAAAAAATAAGCATCCATAGATGGAATGACTTAGTGAACATAAACCCTATCAAACACATTGTAAGAGTGCATTTTATTGAGAAAACTAGCATTTTGACCACTTTGTGCCAAGTAAGCTCATAGTCCCTTAGGTTTAATTTAGATGTAGGTGATAGTTTAAGGGGGTATTTATAGATTCATTGGCTTTTTCTTAGGTGACAAGAGAACCCTAGTAGACAAGTCCATTCCTTTTATATGTTTGATTATAATGGGTAGACTAATCAATGCAAGAAGTCTACTCGTGTCATGTAAAAGAGCTTATTACAGCTTAATTGGATGATAGGTAGACTGATCAATATGGGAAGTCTACAAATGGAAGATATAAGAGCCTATAATGGCTTACTTATTTTTGTTTTATTACTTTTGCTTTATTTTTGAGTTATTGAAGCTGAACGATGTGGGAATATTCTAATGAATTTTTGCTTAGCCATCTTTCAAGGGAGTAGTCTAAGATTTTATTTTGCATAGCTATATTTCAAGGGAGTAGTCTATTTTAAGTAACTTTTGATTTAGTAAGGTAGTTTTCCTTCGAGAGAGTAGGCTACTATATTCTGAAGTACTGATACGTTTCAAGATTAGGCATGGACATGTCTAGTTAGGTTCTAATAGTATACCCATGTAGAAACAAGACTTGGGTATTGAAGATTCATTAAAGGAAGGGTTTTGAGAATTAATTGACCATGGGATTCCATCTAATATAAGACAAAAATTATCCATGATAACCATGTTATAGGTAGATCTAGAATACCCATACTTAGGATTAGGTTATTTCTGTGACAGATGAATCACATAGTTCTATGTAATCAGTCAATCTCAAAAATGGGGAAGAAGGGAAAAGTGATGGAATAAAGGTAATGAACCAATAGAATGAGCTTAAGTTAGACATAAAAAGGGGTTTGATCCTTTATTTAATAATGAAAGAGACACAAATGCAAGGAGTTGATGGGTTCAGGTTTTGGCTTGCCTTTAAGAGAGGACAAGCGATAGGCACTTGATCTGTACTTATGGGTTATAATGTAAGGTCCTAACCAGTTAAAGGTGAACTCGCCCTTCTTATTCTTCTCCATGTTATTGATGTGTTGGTTTTCCTTGAGGACAAGGTCTCTAATGTTAAACTCTCATGTTTTTAGATGTTTGTTCTATGCTCACTTGATACGATCTTGATAGATATAAAGTTGATTGAGGGCTATAAGGTGATGTTCATCAAGGAGTTCCAAGTATGAAAGGCATTCATTTTGATAATCTTTTTTAGAAAGAATCTCATGCAAGGATATATGAAGATATGTAATTTGGACTTCAAGAGGTGAAATTGCCTCAAATCCAAAGACAAGATATAAAGGTGTAGCCCCCATAATGGTTCATATAGTAGTGTGTTAAGCCCATAAAGCAAATGGGATATGGAGATGCCAATCCTTGCCTAAAGCACTAACTAATTTGGTGAGTATTTTGAATGAGAGTTTCATTGGAAGATTTGTCTTTCCCATTGGCTTTTGGATGATATGGGGAGGAGAAACTTAGGTCGATGCCAAAAGCATCACAAAACTCTTGAACCCTTTTGTTCTTAAAGTATTTTCCATTATCAGTGATGATTTTGTGAGGGACACAGAAGTGGTAGATGATGTGATGGTTGATGAAATCAATGATTTTTTTAGCTTTAATTGGGATAATTATAATGGCTTCCACCCATTTTGTGAAATACTCCATGGTAGTGATGATATATTGGTAACGTTGAGAGGAATGAGGATTGATTTCTTTGATAAGATCAAGACCCCATTAAGAGAAGGGATAATAATCCATTAATACCTAGATACCATGAGGATGTGAATGATTGAGGTTAGTATGTTTTTGACATTTATGCATTTCTTGACATATTCATAACAATCCTAATTAAGTGCAGGCTAATAGTAGCCCAAGTGAAGAATACATTTTGCAATAACCAAACCATTGAAGTGACCTCCACAAATGTCATCATGTGCTTCCTTAATGGCATGAGAGGCCTCATATCTATGAAGATAAAAAAGGAGAATTCCATCAAATCCTCATTTGTAAATAATGCCCCTAGTATTAAGTAGTGAGAGGTGATTTGAGCGAAATCTCTATAAGCATTTCTTGAAATATCGAGAGGGAAGACACCAACATTAAGGTAATCAAAGATTTGATCATATCAAATGTTTGAATGTGATGTTTCTACTAGGAAAATGGTAGGAAGATTAAGGCTAAGGTAAGATGGTGTGACAAAGTGGTGTTTGGTGACAAATAATTTGGAGTCAATAGGTTGTGATGGAATTTGAGATGCAAAAGAAGCCATTGTGTCTAAAAATTTATTGGTAGAGTGAGGGACTAATTGAATAGTATAGTGGTTGAATGATGCATGGAGTACATCAACAAGTTATTTATATTTTATAAGGACATCATCTTTGCATTGATAGGTTCTTATGACTTGGTTGATTATGAGTTGGGAGTCACCAAAGATGTTAATTATTTTGATTCCTAAACCTAGGGTGGTTTGGAGACCTATGACCAAGGCTTCATATTAAGTTATGTTATTAGTACATTTAAAATCAAGTTTGAAAGATAGATGCATAGGTTATCCATTAAAGTAAATGAGGATTATGCTAGCACCCCCACCATTTTGACATTTGGAGCCATCAAAATACATAGTCATTTGACAGGTGGGTTCTTCTGAAGATAGAGTAGTTATAGACTCATATGAAAAGGTAAAAGGGGGAGTTTGATTATTAGGGAGAGGGGATTCATCTAGTTAATCTAAAATTACCTATCTTTTGATGGAATTTTGTGAAAAAAACTCAAGATCAAACTCAGCTAAAAGCATGAGCCACTTAGCCATATGTTGGTTAGGATATGGCTTAGAGTGCATATACTTGAGGGGGTTAGTGTTAGTGATGATGTAATTTTTGTGGTTAAGAATATAGTGGAAAAGTTTATAAGTGATTAAAACTAAGGCAAGTCAAAGATTTTTATGATGGTTGTATTAGGTTTCATAGTCAATGAGGGTGTGGTTGATGTAATAAACAACATGCTCCTTATTTTGGTCATTACGGTGCATAAGCATGGCCCCAAATGAATGATCTATCATAGATATGTATAAATAAAAAGGTTGACCCTCCTTTGAGGGAATAAGGATTGGTGGTGAGAGAAGATAATCCTTTATTGCATCAAAAGCTTATTGACATTATTTGGTCCATTTCAAAAAAATATCCTTCTTGAGGAGGTGATGAAAAGGTTGAAAATGATTGGATAGTTGAGAAATGAAGTGTTGGATTGACTAAATTTTGCCTTACAGGCTACAAATCTATTTTAAGTTATTAAGGGGAGGCATTTATAGAATGGCTCAAACATTAGTGGGGTCAGTCTCTATTCTATGAAGGTAAATGACAAAACCCAAAAGTTTTCCTAATAAGACCCCAAAGATGCATTTCTTTGGGTTGAGCCTAACATGATAGTGGATGAGTCTTTCAAAGATGATAGCGAGAAAATTGAGGTGATCCTTATAGTGTTTGGATTTATCAAACAAATCATCAACATAGTCCTCAACTATTTTATGGATGAGATCATGAAAGATATAAGTCATGGCCAACTAATAGGTTGTTCCTACATTCTTTAGGGTAAAGGGCATGACATGATAATAAAAAAAATTGTAAGGGGTGATAAAGGATGTTTAGTGTTGATCTTGGGGGGTGATCAAGATTTGGTTTTATCTTGAAAAATCATCTATGAAAAACAACATTTCATGGCCAGCATTGAGATCAATTAGTTGGTTGATGTTAGGTAGAGGAAAGTCATCTTTGGGATAGGCAAGGTTAAGGCCATAAAATTCAATGTAGAGGTGAAGGCTTCTTATGGGTTTGATGATGGGGATGATATTAGAAACCCATTACAGATAATCAATGGGTTGTATGAAATTGATGGATAGAAGGTGTTGGAGTTCTTCTTTAACAAGAAGAGATACATAGGGATGGATATGGTGAAGCTTTTATCTAACTATCTTAACTCTGAGATGGGTAATAATGTAATGAAGGGTGATGGAAGGGTCAATATTGGGCATATCCTGATAAGACCAAGAAAAATTTATGTTATGGTTGTGAAGGAAGGCTAGATAGTCTCATTTCTCTTCAAGGGTTAAATATTGGCCAATATTGATAATGTGAGGGTCCTCCTAAGTTCCCAAATTAATTTATGTGGTTGATTCATTTAGCATTATTTGGTTTTCAAGAAGAACAACTTTCTAAAAAGAAGAGTATCCTGCATTGAGATAGGTAAGGATAGAATTGTCATCTTGACATTAGATGGTGTTAATGGTAGGTGAGTCATGTGTGATCATTTTAGGGTGGATTAGAGGAATGGTTTTGGTTTGGCCCTCCTTTCGATAGGTTAAGAGACTCAAACTAATAGTGTTGATAAAAAAAAAGTTAGGTGGGATGATGTCAATGTCTTCAAATGGGGTTGTGAGGGTAGAGGTTCTTCAAATGGGAGAGATGGGAGTGGTGAGGTTGGAGGGTCTTCAAATTGGAAAAGTGAGGTTTGTAAGGCTATCATCTCTTCAAATGGGAGAGGTGGGATTGGTGAGGTTGGAGGTTCTCCAAATGGGAGAGGTTTGATTGGTGAGTTTGGAGGTTCTCCAAATGGGAGAAGATGGAGTGATGTCAGTGATGAGGGATCTTTTGGGGGAACATACCCTAAGACAAAGAACTCGTAAGGTTTTTGAGTTTTGATGATAAGAATCTCATGAGGTCCTTGTTTAAAGAGGCCAAAACTGAACCCCTTCCAAGCACACTAATAAAGGTATGTTTGTGCAAAGTTTGGGTTACTAAAATAATAAAATTTGGAAGTGAATGGATAGATATAAGGCATGGGGATAGGAGTAAGAAGTGGTTTATCAAGTCCCCCATAAATAAAATATGTTCTATTATTGGGAAGGCCAAAGGGGATGAGGGTGTCAATATTGGGATCATAAGATGGATCATTTTAAAGATTTCAAAATTCATGTGGAGAAGGGAAAGTATTCAAAACTATAATTTGATATTCCCCTAGCGTGCGGTAATGAAATGTGGATTGGAAGGGGTGCTCAATTAGGATTTGAGATGAAGGGATGGTTAAACTAGTGAATGCTTCATCATTATTGTAGATGTATGTGTTGGGTGCTTAGGTTGATGTAGTGGCTTGGCTACAGGTTGGTTGTAAAGAGAGTGAAGGTGGGTGATGAGGCCAAGATATTCCCAATAAAATTATAATAAATTACCTCATCTTACTCTCTCTTTCTATTAAATTTGATTGCATTTTGTAACTTTTATTTTGATCTGAGATGAGTTAGGATGTGATTATCCATCTTTTGTTGATTGTGATTCTAATGTTTTAAAAGACTTATAATTCTTAAAAAGTGTGTTGGAAAATTCTAGTTTTGCAATAAAATAGGTCATCATCAGGCTAAAGAACAAATATGAAGTGGATTGCATGTTTTTGGAAGCATTGGACTCAATTCAGATTAGTTTTGGAACCAACAAAATCTATTCTAAAATCATCACAGTTAGTTCTAAAACCTACATAATCTATTCTAGAACCATCACAATTAGTTTTGAAACTCCACCTTACTATTTCAAGTTGTCACATTTTCAAACTTAGCTTTGGAACTCTATATTTAGCTCTGGTACTCCTATAGATAAGCTCTAAAACTTTTACGGATAGATATGGAACTAATGAGGATCTATTCCAAATGACTGGTGATCTGTCAGATCAATGATCCCATTAAATCAGGAACAGATTCCTAATTTTTTGAACTTGCAAAATTTATCACACAGTTGGATAGCTAGCCACATCTTGATTCAGTATCTATTCTGGGTACGATTCAATTCCATCGTATCTATGAAATAGTTACATTCGTCAAAGCATCTATATATACAGACCTAAGAATATAGAAGATAGAAAGGAGATAGAATATATAATATAGAGAGAAAAAGATAGATCAATACATTTTTAAAATAGAAAATTTTATCAATGAAATAGCCATTTCTATTTTGAAAGCAAATTAAATTGTTCAAATGTTGTTCTAGACAGAGCAAGGGCCCACTCCTCCAAAGAACTAGGATCTTCATTTTTATCGATATTTATATTTTTATTCACAAAAGTAAGTAGGTAATTCTATTAAATTTATAAATGATTCCAACTCCTTAAAGTTAAGATTTGTTTTAAACTTGTCCCTGGAGGCATTTTAGATTAAATTTTCATTTTTGCAACGTGTGTTTATTTCCAGTAATCAATTTCATTTTTGCAACGTGTGTTTATTTCCAACAATCAATTTCATTTCTGCAATGTGTGTTTATTTCCAGCAATATATTTTCATTTCAACAATGAGTGTTTATTTCCAGTAATCTATTTCATTTCTACAAAGTGTGTTTATTTCTAGCAGGTTTACATAGTTTGATTCCAATAAGGCTTTAACCAAGAAATCCTTAAGACATTAAAAACCCCCCAAAACAAAAAAAATACAAATACCTCCATTCAATTACTAAATTGCTATGATTCATCTTATTGTATATAGCTTTAGACATAGCCCTGGTTAATTATGACATCAACAGAAAGTTGATTAAATGAAGGGGATGATGACACCCATCATTTTTAGCACCGTTGCCAGGGAAAACTAGTTGGAATTTTCTAATTAGGTGTCAATAAGAGCAACAATCATTCATTTAGTAATTAAATAAATTTTTCCTAATTTATGAGTAGACCACAAGATTCCAAGGGTAGATTTCTCCCCAAAATATCTGAACAATAAATTCCATCATCCTCTAGTTTAATAAAAGATGTTGAGAAAGAATTGTAGGCACCATTATCTCCTACAAGACAAGAAACAAAATTGCCATCTTTGGAATTTTTGGATCAATCACCAGAACCAAGTAAAACCTTAGGGAGGAGGATTATTTCTCAAGATCCATTAAGGGAAAGTTTTGATTCTCAATTGAGTAGTCAACCCCCTACTCTTAAATTTTCACCATCCCAAAAATAGACCACATACCACATTGATTGGGAAAAGGAATTAGAAAATAATAGAGAGATGGAATGAGAAGCTGGAAGAGAACCTGAGAGAAATTTTACCTATCCCATTCATATCGAGGATGATGAAACCACTATGAAAAACATTTCACCTGCACACTTGCCCACATTTATATGAATGTCATCTGAGGATCCTGACCAATTTCTATTTGAGTTTAAAGTACTATGTCAGACTTATGATCACAAGATAGATAATCAAAAATTGAAGTTGTTTCCATCTACCCTGAAGGATGTAGCAATAAGGTGGTTTATGGGATTAACATCTAATTCTATTACCAATATCAAGATTATTGTAGAGGAAGAAATTGAAAGGAAGAATTTTTCAAAATCAAACAAGAAGAAGACGAAAATATGGAAGATTATTTGGATAGATTCCTCTTTGTGAGTAAAAGATGTGGATTTGTAATTCAAGAATATGTAAATAAAAATATTTTCTCAAAGGTCTAGATGATGAATCTAGGGAAACCCTTGATTTAATTGGTGGAGGAAACATTGCTCAATTAAGAATGGATGAAATCATAGAAATTTGTAGAAACTATTCAAGAACAAGGGTGACCTAGAAAATGGAAAATAGTTAAAAATTTGAATCTAGATATGAACAAATTGATGGATGAATTGGAAAACTTTAAAATAGACATATTAGTTCAATTAACCTCTACCATGGATGGACTGAAAGCTAAAGCAAATTCCCAACTTGAACCATTAGCCATGTATTGTCCTAGATGCAGGAAAAAGCATGCAATAAGAGAATGTCCTTTGGATAAAATAGAAGTATGTCTTGTCTGTGAATGTAAAGAACATGATACTCATGCATGTTCTCTTCTTCCACTCATAAAAAATCAGCTCAAACAAACCAATACATCATCCACCATAGAAGAATTAAATTATGTTCAGAGACAACCTAACCAAGGACAGTTTATGCCAAGACTAGCTCCTAATCCCTAGATGATGCCATGGGCAGCTCAAACAGTTCACAAAGTTGGGGACAGCCACCTTGGGCCCCTCAACCCACATGGCATCCTCAAGATTGGGCAAGTCAATCTTGGTATACTCAAGGACATCAGCAACCTTGGGTTGGTCAAGGGAATCCTTATGCTTGGCCACAACCTAGATGGAGCCCTAGCAATTATGTGCAATGAAAAACATATCCAAGTCATAACCAACAATCCATAATGGGACCTCCAGCACAAAATCCATAGATTGAAAACATATTCTAAACCAAAATGCAAGCACAACCAGTAGCAAACCTAAGAAACAAACAAACAACTCCTGTATATGAAACAGAACCAAAAAAATTAGTTTATTTAAATACCATGGATTTCAAAAACATTCAAACTAGATCTGGAAAAATAGTTAGTAGTCCACCTGTTATAATCACTGAGATGATAGAAGAAGCTAAAAACCTTAGCATAGTTACACCTAAGGAAGATGACAAAGAAAAAGATAAGGAACCAGAAAGAAATTCTACTGAGATTCCATTTCTAGAAAGACTTAAAGAAACCATATAACTTAAGGAATCTAAATTGGTGCAGGAACTAAGAAGATTGAATATTGAAATACCATTGTTACAAGCAATTAAGGATATTCCAAAGTTGAATAATTTAATCAAATTTTTATGTTTTAAAAAACCTAGAAGAAAGAAGTAGTACCCCAAGACTATTCAGGTAGATGGGAAACTTGTTGATTTATTAATAGGAAAACTCCTACTACCTAAATATGGAGATCCTAAAAGCCCTGTTATTTCTATTTCTATAGGGAATAAAGATACACATAACATTTTTATTGATTTGGGTGTAGCTATCAATGTAATGACAGTGGACACTTTGAAAACATTACCATTAATAGGCATATAACCTACTAATACCATATTACAGATGGCAGATAAGTCTGTAGCAAAACTAGAAGGAGTTATTGAAGATGTGGCAGTAATGGTGGAATCATTGGAATATCCAGTTGACTTTCTTATATTACAGCTAAAAGGTAGAACACTTGGTTATCCCATTATTTTGGGGAGACCATGGTTAGCTACAGTTTCTACCTTAATTGATTGCAGGTCAGGTGATATGACTATTTCAAATGGTAAGAATTCTAAGAAAATTTCATTATATCCATCTGCATGACCATTTATTGATAATAAATAGAAATTATGGGTTCATAATCCTAATATTAATGAGCAAAATCTATCTTCTTTGGCTATGATAACATTATAGGATCATGTATAGGAAATAGATGATATGGTTAATCCTTCATTAAATGAACATCAATCATCATTGGAGCAGTTAAGATTAGTTCTGGAACCATCATAGTTAGTTTCGAAACCATTACATTTAGTTATAGAACCATCATAGTCAGGTCTGGAACCACACCAATTCTCTACAAGTGAAGATAACTTCACTCTGGAGGAACGTGATTTCTCTTGGGGAAAGGAAGGATCTGTAGCATCAAATTTACAGATATCAGGAGATGGTCAAGAATTTTTAGAAAATAGTAGTAATGAGGAGTTTGATCTATAATAAGATAGGTATCATAACTCTTCTTATTGTCCTTTGTCCAACATTCTGCCTCTAGGAACTTTCGGAGATGTTGCTACATATCATATATTATTACCACATGCCTGTCCACTAAACACATTAATGGAACCCTTTCAACAAATCAATTCATCATATCCTGGAACCAAACATGTTGAAATTTAACCAGGAAGTTTTTTGAATACAATAGCTAGTTAAAGAACGATGAAGAAGCCAAACTGTTTGATGTTCTGAAGGATCATACTAAAGTGTTTACTTGGGACTATAGAGATGTAAATGGAATTCATCCAAGTATCTACACTCATCACATTTATACTAAAAATATTAGACCAGTTAGGCAACCTTAGAGAAGGATTAATCTAGCCTTAACGGATATAGTCAAATAAGAAATTTAAAAACTATTACACGTAGGTTTTATCTACTCTATCTCAAATAGACAGTGGGTGTCTCCTCTTGTAATTGTCCTTAAAAAGAACATAAAATGGAGAATTTGTGTTGACTATAGGGAATTGAAAAAAGCCACCATGAGAGATTATTTTCCCTTACCATTCATACATCAAGTCTTAGACAACCTTTCAGGTAAACAATACTTTTTCTTCTTGGATGGATTTAGTGGATACAATCAAATCAAAATTGCTATTGAGGATCAGGACAAAACTATATTTACTTGTCCATGGGGTACCTTTGCTTATAGGGTATTGCCATTTGGACTATGTAATCCTCCAGCAACCTTTCAAAGAGTTGTATTAGCAATTTTTGTAGACCTAACAAATGACTGTGTGGAGGTATACATGGATGACTTTACTGTGTATGGAGATACATTTGATGATGCCTTAAAAAATTTGGACAGAGTATTAACAAGATGTGAACAACATCACTTGTCTCTTAGTCATGATAAATGTTTGTTGATGGTTGATGAAGGGATCATATTAGGGCACCATATTTCAAAAAGAGGAATTTAGGTTGACCAAAACAAAATCAAGATTATTTTAGACTTGCCTATTCCACAAACTCCCACAGATATCAAATCATTCTTAGAACATGCTAGATACTATAGGCACTTTATCAAGGATTTTAGTAAAATTGCTGACCCCATGTTTAAATTTTTTACCAAGGACAGTGAATTTATTTGGGATGAACAGTGTCAACATGCTTTTGAATAAATTAAAGAGAAATTAGTAACTGCCCCAATATTGCAAGGACCTAATTGGGAGAAACCTTTTCACATCCAAACTGATGCCTCAAATACCTCAATTGGTGCAGTTTTGGGACAGAGAGATGAAGAAAGAAGAATGTATGCTATTTACTATCTTAGTAAAAATCTTACTCCCACTAAAAGAAATTACACTGCCATTGAAAAAGAATTTATGGATGTGATCTATGCAATCAATAAATTTAGACATTACATTACAGGGTACAAGATATTTGTACATACAAATCACTCAGTAATTAAATATTTAATGAACAAACCTGTGGTTGGAGGTAGAATAATTAGATGGTCATTACTTATACAATAATTTGATATTACCATTGTGGACAATCCAAGCAAATCTAATGTGGTGGCTGATTTCTTTTCAAGATTGACTAGTACATGGGAGTAGGATCCAGTCAAGGATAACTTTTTAGATGAACAACAATTGTTTGTTATTTCAGCTAACACACCATGGTTTGCTGACATGGAAAATTATCTTGCAATAGGGAACTTACCTCCTTCTTTCACTAAAAAATAAATAAAAAAATTAATCAAAACCAGTGCACAATTCAAGTGGTTAATTGGAATGCTATTTAAATGTGGTCCTAATTTGGTTTTACGTAGTTGTGTAAGAGAAGATGAAATTTTTGACATCCTCCGGGCATGTCATGATGAACCAAGTGGACACTATTCAGTGAAAAGAACAACTCACAAGATACTTGGCACTGGTGACTATTGGCCATCTCTGTACAAAGATGTGAAGAGATATATCAAACGATGTGATCCTTGTCAAAGGATGGGATAACCAACCATTACCAATGAAATGCCTCTGTAACCACAAGTTATGATTGAACCATTTGAGAGATTGGGATTGGATTTTGTTGGACCTTTTAATCCTCCTTCACAAGGAAAAGAGCACATTCTTGTGTGTACTGATTATGTAACAAAATGGGTAGAAGTGCAAGCTTTAGCAAATGCCACTGAAGAAGTAGTTGCTAATTTCCATTGGCATAGAATTATGGTAAAGTTTGGAGCACCAAGAAGCTTAGTTTTAGGCCAAGGACCACAATTTATGTCCAATATGATCCAAGCTTTCACAATGTTTTATCATATCAAGAAGATATTTGACAATGGTTATATCCAGTTACTTCCCATTGATGGCAGCAAAAGAATACTCTTGGTCAATGGACACAGGCTAAAAATTTATAAGAAACCTCCTACTAAGGATGAATTCTTGAAGTAGATTGAAGCAAGCAAAGAATTTGATCATTTGGAAGAATATAGTTCTTCCAAAATGATCAAATAATCAGATGAAGAGATCCAAAATAAAGGGAAGAGAATGAAAACTAGTAAATGGCATTCTCTTCCCAAAAAAAAAAGGAAGAGAATGAAAACCAGTAAATGGTGGTCTCTTCCCCAACAAAAAAAATTAGAGATCAATTGAAAATTAGTGATGACGGTTGATCTTCTCAAATAAGTGGCTAATTTAAATAAAACTTTTTTATTCTAACCATTTTTTAGGGATGATGTGTCAGCATGATGGAGGGATTACATCATCAAGGATGGTAATTATGTTTTTAACTTGTTAAAGATTTAATGAAAGTTTTCATGTGTGATTATACTTTATTTAGAAAGATTAGTATGATGAGTCATCTATTATACATCATGGTTAAATGTGCAAAATCATGAGGAAGATATTGATGATGGAATGAGTTGGTAGATAACCATAAAGAATCATTCTTATGATTGAAGCAATTGAATATGTTAGTTTCATAGCTGAGTATAGTAATTTCGTAGCCAAAATTGATAAGTTTTGTAGCTGAGTATAGTAATTCTACAACCAAATTTACCAAATTAGCAACCAAATCCACTAGTTCCATAGTCAAAATCATCAATTCCACTGAGATGAGAAGCAATTTTTAGCTAACCTATGAAATATTCAAAGAAGAGCGAATCATGGGAATTAAAAAGAAGTTAAAACTAGATAATGATACCCAACTCCTTGGAAAAACAAAGAACCTCAACATCCCACTCAATTTGAGGAATGGAAAAGAAAAGTAAAAGCAGGAGTAGGGTATAGTACTTTTGAGTCAAAGCATTGGGATATTCAGTTTTAGGCATTTGATCTAAGCAATCAAATGGAATGTAGGATATACAATCCTGAATTTGAAGAATAAAGTTTGTAAATGGACTTACAAAAAATTATGGGGGAAGTGATGAGGCCAAGATACGCCTAATAAAATTATAATAAATGACCTCATCTTACTCTCTCTTTATATTAAGTTTGATTGCATTTTGTAACTTTTATTTTGATCTGAGATGAGTTAGGATGTGATTATCCATCTTTTGTTGATTGCGATTCTAATGTTTTAAAAGACCTGTAATTCCTAACAAGTGTGTTGGAAAATTATTTTTTTTCAATAAAATAGGTCATCATCAGGATAAAGAACAAATATGAAGTGGATTGCATGTTTTTAGAATCATTGGACTCAATTTAGATTAGTTCTTGAACCTATAGAATCTGTTCTAGAATCATCATAGTTAGTTCCAAAACTTGTAGAATCTATTCTAGAACCATCACAATTAGTTTTGGAACTCCAACATACTATTTCAAGTCATCAAAATTTTGGACTTAGCTTCGAAACTCTATATTTAGCTCTGATACTCTTATAGATAAGCTCTAAAAATTTTGCAGCCAGATATAGAACTAATGAGGATCTATTCCAAATGACCGATGATCTATCAGATCAATGATCCTATTAAATCAGGAATAGATTCCTAATTTTTTGAACTTGTAGAATCAAGACATTTATCACATAGCTAGACATCCAGCCACATCTTGATTTAGTATCTATTCTGGGTACGATTCAGTTCCATCGTATCTATGAAATAGTTACAACCATCAAAGCATTTATATATATAGACTTGAGAATATAAAAGATAGAGAGGAGATAGAATATAGAATATAGAGAGAAAAAGATAGACCAGTACATTTGTAATATAGAACATTTTATCAATAAATACCCATTTCTATTTTGAAGTCAAATTAAATTGTTCAAATCATGTTCTAGGCAGAGCAAGGGCCCACTCCTCCAAAGAACCAAGATCTTCATTTTTGTCGGTATTTATATTTATATTCACAAAATTAAATAGGTAATTCTATTAAATTTATAAATGCTTCTAACTCCTTAAAGTTAAGATTTGTTGTAAATTTATTCGTGCAGGCATTTTAGATTAAATTTTCATTTTTACGTGTGTTTGTTTCCAACAATCAATTTCATTTTTGCAACATGTGTTTGTTTCCAGCAATCAATTTCATTTTTACAATGTGTGTTTGTTTCCAACAATCTATTTTCATTTTTTCAATGAGTGTTTATTTCCAGTAATCTATTTTATTTTTGTAAAGTGTGTTTATTTCCAGCAGGTTTGCATAGTTTAATTCCAATAAGGTTTTAACCAAGAAATCCTTAAGACATTAAAAACCCCCCAAAACAACAAAAATACAAATACCTCCATTCAATTACTAAATCACTACGATTCCTCTTGTTTCATATAGCTTTAGACACAGCCCTGGTTAAATATGACATCAATAGAAAGTTGATTAAATGAAGGGGATAAGGACACGCATCAGTGGGATGAAAATGTCATTTGGCCAATATTTCATGTTACAAGAATTAAAAATACTTGGATTAGCTTTAATTGTAATGACTTGTCCTTCATGTTCAAACTTGACACATCAGTGAAGGGTGGAAGGGATGTAACCCATAGCTCAAATCCAAGGGTGACCAAGTAGCACATTATATTAAAATTCACCCCCTAAAACATAAAATAGTTCAAAAATGGTTTGAGGCCCTAAATAAATGTGAAGAATAATCATTCCCAAGGTGGTGGCCATGGTATCATTGAGTTGTTTAAGGACTATCAAGGTTTTTGACATGATGTTTTTGGGTAGTTGGAGCTGATCATAGGCATGGGAGGAGATGATGTTGATACTCATTCCCATATTAATCATGACTCTTTTGGTGCATGTATGATTGATGGATGTTATGGTGAAAAGAGAGGGATCAAGATCTTTGATATGATATGGTGGGAGTTTAGATTCTTAGAAGGTGACCATAACAGTGTGTTGGATGGCTCCAATCAAAGATGTAATATTTTAGGGATCATCTAGTCAAACCTCCATAGAATTCAGTGCTTCGATTAACACTTGATGATGTTGAGGTGAGGTGTTGATTAAGTCATAAAGACTCATTTTGACTAGAGTTTGATGAAATTATTTCAACACCAAATTTTGGATGAGAGGGATTGCATCGAAAGAAGGAGGAGGTCCTAAATTGGAGACTTTAGGCTTGGATGGTTGTGTGGATGAAGGTAAAGGTGTAACTACTTGGGTTTGGTTAGTTGGCTATGGAGTTTAAGATTAAGACCATGGAATGGCTACCTTGGCTTTGCCCTTTTCATTTGGTTGGGTGGCTTTACCCTTATCTATTTGCTATGCTTAAAACCAAGTCACCATATGAATGATACGGATAAGGGGACCAATTGCTTGCTTTGATTCCTCTTCTTCACTCTTGGATGGGAGTAAAGAATTATATGATTGGTAAGTGGATTGGATAGGGGTAGAATAGGTAAGAATATTGAAGAGAGTTCATCCAATAGATCATCTTTATCCAAAATTCCATGAACGAGTGATTAGACAGATTTACAGTTCTCAATATCATGTCTAGGGGTCCTATGGTAAAGATAGATCAAATTATCATTGAACCATGTTAGCTTTTGGTGACTAGGGATAAAAGCCTTGATTAGTGGTAAGGTAATGGTAGAAACCTATAGCAACCTTTTTAAAATAGTTGTATATGATTTTGATAAAGGTGATTTAGGTGGTGAAGTTTGGACTTTGGGAGTAAGAATTCTATTGGGCAAAGATTTCTTGATGAGAGGTTTAGTTGGTGGATTGAGCTTTGGTTGGTGGGTTAGGAAGGATTGGTTTTTCAATTAGTTTGGTAAATGGAAGTTTGGATGAGGAAGGTTTAATAGATCGGAAAGTAGATGGAGAAAGGTTAGTAAGGATAGATGATGAGCTAGAGGATTGGGTTGTTATAGGTGGAGAAAGAGGAGATGGTTTCTTGGAGGAAGAGTAGGTAATGGGAATGGTGGAGGGATGTGGTCCCAAAATAGAGGGTAAAGGTGAAGGAGTGGGTATGGACTTACAATGAGGTTGTTGTTTAGGCAAACCTTCCCTTTTGATGGGATTAATTGGATTTTGCTTTGGTTGGGTTGATGTGGTTAAGTCCAATCTCAAAAGAGGGTGATCTAGATTAGATGTGGGAGGGATCCCCAAGTTTTTTATTGGCCAGATGAAATAATCATAAGGTGACTTGGTAATTCTAAGTGGGGGTAGTTTAGATGGTTTGTTGGTAACCTTAAAGGGGGTGGTTGGTGGATTTGTAACAATAGGCTCAAGAGTGGACTCAAGTGAAGTAGAAGGTTTATTTTTGTTTTGATATGGGAGTCCAAGCCAATGTCAAAAGGTGGCTCAATAAAAGTTAGGTTGGGATGTAAATTCAAAACTTTAAACTATTTGAGAAAAGGGTTTATAAATGGATGTTGTTCCCTAATCATTATTTTCAAAATGAAAACCCTTTGGGGAAGAAAGAGCTACAATTTCATTGTTGACAGTTTTGGTGGAAGTCTCCAAATGTGATGGTTGGATAAATGATGGGATGGTCTCTTGGGAAAAGGTTTTCAAGGGAGACACGAATGGTTTTGTAATAGGAGAGGTAAGGGTAGAGGTCCCAAGTAGAGGAGTATGTATGGTTTACTCCTTCATTTGGTTTTCCAAAGAAGTGGGTGGCTCCTCTATTTGAATTGGAGAAATGGATGAAATGGTCGATCAAATGGTTATCTCCTTGGGTACTTATACTATAGGAGGGGTAGATGGAACTTTAGTTTCATAAAATGAAGTGGAAGGGGTAAATAATTCCTTCATTTGGGTATTTGATGAAATAAATAGTGGTTTAGAATGCTCTATTTGGGTGATAGAGGTGATGAATTTTTTAGTAGTAGGCATGTTATTGATGACATTAATTACATGTGCCTCATTAGAAGATTTGGGTTGGCTAACATGTTATTGATTTGGGAAAGGTTTTTTGAAGATATCAAGAGATTGGTTGAAGGTGCATTTAGATTATCAAATACAAGATCCCCTTTATTAATGAGGTCATGGACAATGCTTTTAAAGGTATTACATTTATTTATATCATGTCCAATGACTTGATGATAATCACAATGATCATTCTCATTATACCACCCATGAAGGGGATGAGAAGTATAAAATTATTGAGGGGGATTGATGGGTGGGAGTTGGATTAGATTGGCTTTAAGAAATTTATCCAAAATTGATGCATAGGATTCCTCAATTGGGGTAAATGGTTTTGAAGGAGCCCAATTTTGGGCATAGTTTTGGTGGCTGGAAGAGTTTTTAGTTTGAGTTGTTTGGTTGATGGATAGAGGTGGTGCAGTTTCAAGAACAATTGAATGTGTCGATGCTTTTGCTTTAGAATTGGTTGGGTTTTTGGTTTTGGTAGAGAATGATTTAGTGGATTTGGCCATAGTGAAGACTTCATCAAAAGTCCTAAATTTTTGGAATTGGAGAGTTGGATCAATGTGTTTAGCACACCCCCTAGAGAATAATTTAATTAATTTGGGTTGGGGTAAGGGGAAGGTGAGCTTATTAATGAGGCCCCTCCATCTAGAAATAAAATCAACAATGGATTCATCTTTAAATTGTTTGATGGAGTATAGATCAGTAATAGAAACCTTTTTAGTTATGTTTACATAAAAGTGTTCTAAAAATCTTTGTGCCAATTGAAAAAAGGAAAAGATATAATGAGTGTGAATGACACTATACCAATCAAGGGTGGCTCAAAATAATGACATGGGAAACATTTGGAGGAGAAAAGAATCATCATAAGTGCTACTGAGGATCCTTCTTACCTTGATATTTAGAAAATTTGGGGAATTCCCATTGTGATGGATAAGTGTGAATTGGAATTGATGGTGAATAGGCTCATTACAAATTTGGTAATAGGACAAAAGATTGGTTGAGGTAGAGATAGATGATTCTAAATTAGTCATTTTTTCCATGATAATCTTGATGATATCAGGTTAGGGTTAAGAGGCTACATAATTAAGAGGTGCATTATATTAGGTTTGGCTAGTAGCTATGTAATAATATGCAGTATATGGTGCTCAAGAATCCATGTATTGATAGGTGGTACCAAGAGTTTGATATGGTGGTACATAAGAACTAATGGGTATAAAAGGTTGGGTGGATGGAGGTGTGTACCCTTATGAGTTAGAGAAATACTAGTTTTCATAGTCACATATTGATGGATAGATGTGGTTGATATCGTGGAAGTTGGAAGAAGTTGGGAAGGTTGAGATTAGGATATGACCCTAGTGTTGATTGGAGGAAGGTTTTGAGGTATGAAGAGAGCTAAGTTCTAAAGTGGAACTATGGCTAATGGATTGGTTGAAACTAAAGGAAGGATAGAGGTAGGAGTGGATGTTAAGGCCATAGTAGGTGGGGTATAAGTGACTAAGGGTAAGGTTGAACCTACATGGGGTGTGAGAGGAGATGTTTGGTTGAAAGGTGGAAGGTTGGTTTGAGTTGTGTAGTTGAAATGTTGGAAGAACCTTGAGTCAATATTTGGGTGGATATAGTACCAATCATAAGGTGGGATGGTATGCCAAGGGAAGGTTCAAAAGAAGGAATCTAAGCAAGGGGGTTACATTGGGGCAAG
The DNA here is from genome assembly GCA_037957365.1 of Torreya grandis. Classification (NCBI taxonomy): domain Eukaryota; kingdom Viridiplantae; phylum Streptophyta; class Pinopsida; order Cupressales; family Taxaceae; genus Torreya; species Torreya grandis. The sequence continues at coordinate 850,819 of JARHVA010001727.1, read as the reverse complement.
GTGTTAAGGTAGTGTTACAAATCAACTAGATTATTGTCAATAAAGGCCATGAAATCCAGATCTCCTTTAGATACTATTAGGATTTTAGAAGGAGAGAGTGGTGGAGGAGAATGGTGAGGTGAAGTATGAGGGAATTTGTCAACATCTGAGGCATAATCCATGGATGAGGAGGATGGTGGTGATTGGTTGTTTTGATTTTTCACTTTTTGTCTAGTTAAGACCATAAGAGAAAATTGGGAATGTTAATGCAAAGCTCACCCCTCAAACAAAGAGAAAACTAAAAGTAATTTAAACAAATCAATATAAACACTAAGAAGTGCATTTAACTTGGGATTAATTTTTAAATCACTTTAGCTTATGCCTTAAAGAATGTGATAAAGAGATTTGGCTTGGAAAATAGGTACTAAATTGGAAGTCTATGGATGATTTCAGGTAGTTTAGGTACTTCAAAAGAAGATCAATACTAGACTAGGTACATGGCCTTGTACTGGGGGTTTGCTCCCCACACTTTATGATCTCAAAGATAAGCCAGGTTGCTTATCCAATATATACCATTTGTCTAGATCTTATACTCCACCAAAGAATGGAGTTGATTCTCCCCTTGGTGGTGAAATCCAAGTGGGATCACTAGGAAGGGGTAAGGTTGCCACCAGGTGATAAAATCTTGGTTGGTCCTTGTCTCAAGTATTGTTTTGATATGTAAATTATTTTGTGGTTCAGTTTATGTGTGAAGGTAAGTGAGAATGCTATGATAAGATTACTTTGCCTCTTAGTTACTAGGTGAACTAAATTAGCAATCAATCAATGGATGTAAATGGTTGATTTTTAAGCCCAAAATAAATGATTTCATTTGAATGAGCACATAATTAAAGAAGAAATGGAACAAGGTCCCATCGGGTGTGCCAAAATGTTTTAATTTATTTCTTTCATTTATTAATTTTGAAGTATCTAAAAGAAATCAAATACTAGGGTATGTAGATGGGTACCTTTTAGAATGTCTAAATTGATCTAGATGAATTTGAGAGATCCTTTTTGTCTAGGGAATGATAACCTGCAAATGATAAAAGAGACTAGGCAAAAATTTGTCTAGTGGGAGGTTAAGTGGGTTACCTAGCATTTGCTAGATCTGAGAAGCACAAGGCTCTCTAAGAGGCTATCAACCCAATTTTAAGGCAATCAAGATGGAATTGAAATGATAAATATACTTACATGTGAATTATAAGAAAGTAAGTATGCAAAAAAAAAAAAAATACATGTTCATTAGGAAATGTAGCATAGAGGGTCAATACCATGCAAAAATGCATCCAAGATATATTTAGAGGGTCAGGACAAAGTTTATAGGTAGGTCAAGATCCAAAATAAGGATTGATAGGGTGTGGGGAACACCAAAATAATAAACTTTTTCTTTTCTAACAATGACCGATGATAGTTGGGTGACTAGTGATGGTTATAGTAATCAGCTATGGTTACCTATGGGTAAATGGGTAAGAGGCTGAAAGAGAAATAAAGGGGTGTGGTTGATTGACAAAGGGTGTGGTAGAGACTATGAGGGTAAGGATTGATGTGAAAGCAAATATTCTAGAGCATAGGATCCAAATAAAGGACAAAAACACTAAAATAAATGTAAGATACTTTTTGGATGTTAAAGTTGTTGATAGTTGAAACTTGGAGAAAGTTGGGCAGCATAATAGTAATCCTACTTTTAAAAGTCACATGGACAGAGCTTCACGATCTCAGATACCTACACATAGAAAACAAGAGAGCCTGGATGAACTTTTTTTGGATTTATAACTCTCTCAAGAGACCTATATTTAAAGCACAAAACTGTTAAGGAGAAGGAAGCTTAATATAAAGTTTCTAATTTAGAAGGGGATAAAGTTGCCTATTTTCATTAGTCTCATAAAGATAGTGTTAAAGCAAGTTTCCATTTTGAAGGATGTTGATCTTGAATAAAGCTAGAGTTGCTTTAAAAATATAAGGCAAGTTAAGTGACCCCAATTGTTGATGGTTAGGGTAACCATCGATGGTTACCCTAATCGGCGATGGTCGAGGGGCTACGAGTGGAAAGGTTATGGAAGGATGTGTTTTAAGGAGGAGTGGTATGAAAAGTGCCTAATAGGCTAAGCGGTTTACTAAGCAAAGATTTGATCAATGGTATATCACTCTAGACATCATTCAAAATTTTCATTATGAAATTTTCAAGTGTCTATAATAGGTTTACACCTACAAGAGCCCTTTGTGTCCTCAAAATGGCAACTATAGGCTGAATGTAGACTGATAGCATATTGGAGATAGATAGTTTAGGTTTTTTATCCCTAACCATGATATGATTGTTTTTGACTATGAGATGATATCAAAGACTTGAATAACCTAGGGCATGTAACACATGTTTAAACATGAACATCTCTATATGAAAACTCCAAAAAAATTGCCACCTATAATTTACACACAGTCCATGGACTAGTACAAGCTAGTGAGAAAAGATGGTTTTAAGGTGGATAGAGATGTGGGATGAGATGATTATACCCTCATAGTGATGATATTAGTTACATATGATGTTCAATATAAAATATAGGTTGAACTAAAACCTCAACCTATAGGCATGCTCAACCTTGTATACAAACCTTACATAATACACAATCATATAGGTATGCCTTGAAGTTTGTGAAGATTAAGGACCCTAAATATGTGATCCAACACTTAAAATTTGTTTAGAGGGTCCTCATTAACTAATATAACTTCTCATATCTTCAATTTTGTAGGATAAACAATGAATATGCCCTATATTCTATCTCAGATAAAGGGTACTCTCAAATAGCCTAAACTGTAGGTTTGGTGAGTGAATGGTAAAGGGATGAGATGTAAAGTATTGGAACACTACAATAAGGATGTGGGGATTTATTTTGAGCAAGAAAAATAATAAATGAGGCCTCATAGTTTTGAGAAAGAATTTAGATGAGGTTTTAGGTCATGAAAGATATGTCAGGCCCATTATGCCTAGAATAGGCCTGAGCCCTACATGAGTTTTAGTTCACTTCTAAGGAAAGATGAAACTTTTAATGCATTTTATAATTTTTATGGGAAATTATGATACTATTTTGAGCTATTTGTCTATAGAGGGAATCACATAAAGGTCATTTTTGGCCTAAAACACCTTAGGGGTACCTACACTACACTTTCAAGCTCGAGAGACCAACTTCAAGCATTCACATCTATACAGATTAATTACATGATCACCCAAGGAGTTTGGTATGGTTTAAGGAGGTCCTACACTTTATTTTAGAGGAAATTTTTCATAGATTGAATTTTTGGTTTTTATGAACAAATGCTAACAAGTTTAAATATGATAAAACCTGCTTAAATCCTTATCAAAGACCCAATTGGAAAGAGATGGATGGGAATAAATTTAAAATGGTTTGGTTGATCAATAAATTGGTTTATACTTGTAGATGACTCTCTCATGCTCCTTCTCATCTAGTTGGTTTGTACCCTACTTATACAAACAAGCTTGAAATAGGGTTTTTTTACAAATATTTATCTTGCTTTATAGGTGCAAAGGAGATTTGAAGAATGAGAACCATTGGAAGGGATAACTTGATAAATATTATAACTACCTATGTCGATTTATCAACAATACTAGCATGTAAACACTTTTAATAACTCATTCATTTCAAGCAGTCTTTGGCAGATGAGAGGGAAGTATGACTACCTAATGAGAAGAGGAAAAGATGGTCTTTGGGCCTTTTTAAGGTCAAATTCATGGATTGGAAGGTATAGGGGTATTATACAAGTGTCTTAACACCTCTTCCATATATTTTGTCGATAAATTTAAGGAAATTTTGGTGACAAATGTGAAGAATGAGGCTAGGATGGCTAATGAATGACTACAGATGGTGGGTACAAGTGTCCAAAAGATGACTAGCAGTTAGGGATGCATTTGATGACTATCATGGCATGTTTATAAACCCCATAAGAGATTGAATATGTTTTAAATCTCCTTATTTCATTTTATATTAGTCAAGAGATGCCTCATCATGAATGTAGTTTTAAAAAGGTAGTTCAAGACCTCTATGCCAATTTTGGAGAGTTTTATGCTTCAAATGGACAATTTTCCAATAATACCTTATAGACATTTATTATTTAGTTCATCCTTATTCAATGTAACTAGTTTTCATGCCTTAACATGTGAAATTATGACCTTTTTAATTATTTTATTCTCTATCTTCTCACTTGTTCTATAAATGCAATCCATTTTAGCTCTTGTATTGTAATTCCACACCTGGTATGAAGAAGCCCTACTAGTTTGATATTATAATTTACTTTTGAAATAATAATTTCAATCTAGTTTTGATCTCATAAAAATATTATCTAATTGTGTGAATTGGTGTGTAGTGAAAGGTCAAGTGATTATTATCTATCCTTACTTTCTATTTGCTCTTCCATGTTTGATGCAAGTTGTTCTCACTCTAACAGGTCACATGAAGTGTTTTCAAGTGTATTGGTTTATATTAAAGTGTAGAGAGTATCCTTAGTGTCTTTAAATGACCTCTGGTTCAATCACCTTGAGTATTTATATACATATCACCTCTATGTTTGAAATACTAATGTTAGAGCAATTCAAGATTTTGAGACTAGTATCATGAGTCATGTTTCATAGTGCACTTGTATGGTAATATTTTGGAGATCTTTTTGGTGTATCACCTTATTATAGTATCTTAATTTCATTTCATTTCCATCCCTTTTAATCTAAGCAAATAGTTAGTGTAGGTGATAAGCATTCAAGGATCAATTTATGGAGTTAGCCCTTAAACCTAGAGGTCTACCTCTACTATAGGTAACCCACAACCTTAGAGTTATTCCAATTTTTCCCAAATCTTATAATAGGCTTTAAAACCCAACTCTAGGGTGTAATATTTTTTGACAATATGTGGTTTAGAAGGGAATATTATTCTAGAGCATGGTTAGGATAAATAGCTTGAATATTATGAATGGTATCATAGGAATCAGTGACACTATCATTAGTAGCATGACAATTTTATTTTTGGTGAACACAGGAGTGAACATAGAAGGTTTGGATGTCTCAAATTAATGCATGAGTAAATCTTGGTGCTTGGCTTGGTTAGTGGTCTATTCTAAATTTCATGAAAAGAGAGAGTCTAGACCTAATATTGTAACTTAGGATAGAGAGTGTTGGTGAATATATGAAAGATGTTATCATCTGCCATGTTGTTTTCACACTTGTTAGATAAGTTCTTCTATCATTTGATGAAAGCTTGTGCAGTTTCTTTCTCAATTTTCTTGTTATTAATAAAATGAGAAGGTATTTTTAGGTAGGCCACTTTTTTAAAACTCTCATACTAGATCATTAAATATATCTTCTAAACTAGTGATGGAATGAGATTTTAGTTGGTTATACCAAAATAAGGTATCTCTAGAGAGGGTTTTTGCTAAGATAGTGGTAGTGGTAAAAGTGTTTAATTTGACCCAATTTTTATATAGATTTTCAAATGTTTTTAAGTGTAGGGTAGGATTAGTTGACCCATTATAGATAATGGTAGGCGTGATGCCTCTAATATCTGTGTTATAAATTTGAGGTGTAAGAGGTTCATTTTTAAGGTGTTTGATTATTTTGTTAATAGGAAGAGGTTAAGGGATAAGATTACCAGGAGAATCCTTAAGGGAAGATGGGGCAAATTTTGGTTGTGCATTCCCCATGGAACATGTTGAGGGTAATTTTAGAGATGGATAAGATGAATTTATATTTTCATCATTTGGTTGGAATTATTATATTTGAAAGCATTCATTTGGTTAACATTTTTCAACAAAATTTGATGGGTTTGAGTAGTTTTATTCATATCATGTCAAGCATTAGCATGGATACTAGTGGGTTAAGTACCACTATGAGTGGTGTAATGTGTGTTATTAGTAGCTTAAGAGGAATTGTTAGAAAAGGAGGAACTAGTAGCATGATTTGCTTGTGTTATTAAAGATGCACTAGTAGAAGGATTATAATAAGAATCACTAGTGGCATGATTACCCTAGGTATAAAATGATGCGTTAATGGAGGAATTGAGAAGAGTGGGTCTTGGAAAAGAATGACTAGATGTGGAACCTACCATGATAGTATATATACTTGGCATGGAGGTTGAGGAAATCAAGGAAGAAGAGGTCATAGTATGATAAGCGGTCAAAAGAGAAGGAAGAGGTGGAGAGGAAAATAAGATATTTCCCCTAAATCCATGTGAGAATGTGGGGGAAGGTGAATGTGGTTATTTTTTTTACCACTTATCATAAGGTGATAAATAGTAGAAGGGTATTTTCATCGATGTTGGGGAAATACATTAATGAAAAAAATCATTTCTAGAGTATAATCTAATTTATGTTGATCTTCTAAGGATAAAAGAGAGTTATGAATTGAATATGTATGAGGAAGATTCCCATAGTTTATAGTTTGAGCAGACATGCACATTAATTTCATTTAGAATAGGAGTCATAAGTTGTTTATGGGAAAATATATTGGGGTTGGTAAAGCTCATCATATCTGTTGAGTTTAATTATATGTTATCTTCAAATAGGAATTTCATGATGAGAGAAAAAGGTTAAGAAGGACAAAGATGATGCAAATACAAAGGTAGTAAAAAGGATAATAGTTGTGCAAGTCAATCATGTTCTATAACCCAATAGGTAGATAAAAATATAGAATCATTCAGGTCAAATCTATATTGTAGATAGGGAGATAAAATAGGCTAAGAAGGATACACATTTTTATGGGTTGATTGTGTACTATTGAATAGATAACTAAGAAAGGGATAAATAGGAAGACACAGTCATATAGGTTGACTATGTACCATTGGTAGGAAGAAAAATATAATTTATAAGATACTATGTTGATCATAATGATAATGACCTAAAATAGGGGAAAAAATTCAAGATAATTGAAGTAATAATGAAATAAAACACACAAATAATTGGATCTATGTGAGTGGTCCAATTGGGGTGCACAACACAAAACTTTTCACCAATGTTAGCCAATGCAAGTTTTTTAAATATAACACATAATGATCAAAGAGTAAGTAATCAACTAAAAATTAAATGATAATTAAGTTTTCATAATAAGTTTTATTATATTATTATAAAGTGTTGGTTTAAATGTGATAGGAAAGCTAGCTAAAATAGGGAACTAAAAAGACAATCTATGGATGGTTTCCAGACATTTGGGTTGAAAGGGATCTATGTTGGCAATGGTATTAGCTTGGTATTGGGGCCTACTACCTCACATCATCATGCAATGATAATGGTGTTGGGTTATTTTACAATAAATACCATTAACCACATATTTATACTTGGGTAGAAAACCAAGTTGGATTCCCCCTTGGTGATGAAATCCAAGTAGGTAAGCCTTGGGAAGACAAATGTTTAAATGTTTTTTGAATCTTATGTGATTTAGTAGAGTGTGAAAAAGAGTGTAAAATAATTTAAGTATAATGGTAATTATAAAAAACACCTATTTTGACTATGTTAATTACTCTAAACATGCAAATCATTGAAAATGAAATGTAAATTAATTGCTAGTAAATAGTTGTTAATTTCTTGTTTGAGAATTGTACAGAGTCAATTTAGGTGACACTGAATATAAATAGTACATAAAAGATTCAAATAGGTTACTACTATTCTATAGAATCAAGGTCTTTAAGAAATAGTCAAATAGGTTGACTATGTCTCTCAAACAAAAGATAGACTATAAAACTAAGTTGATTGGGTCAACCTAGTTAGTTATACGGTTGTAGTTTTGAAGATTGCTAACTTGTGAAAAATAAAATTAAATAAAGTAATAAAATGGTAGAGAGGTAAAATAAACTTTGTGGGCTTGAGGATGGTTAAAATTAAAAATTTTATGCTAAAATTCATTAATTGATGCTCTAAATTATGTAAACTAGGTTGGTTGGTTCAACCATGTTTTATAAAACCTTATATGTTGAAGAAGAACAAAGAACAGGGTCAACCTATTCAATAGTGTTTGTTGATCTATGTATTATCAAAAATAATTAGAAGATAAATTAAACATGTTTATCAGTGTATGCTAATATAGAACTGAAGAAGAATACTCTATCAACATATTCAATATAGTAACCTGTAGCTAATGAAGACTTGCACAGACATAATAGAGTCATTTTGAAGTGATTGTGTATTAAACCTACGCATATAAAGTTAGAACTATACTAAATGGTTTTATATAGTACTATAAATATGTGAAAATATAATAAAATGATAAAAATGATAATGTGAAAGAAAACCTACAAGGGTTAGATTCATGTTGGGTTCACCAAAATGTATGCAATGAGAAATGTAGTAGATCTATCAATCAATCCTAGCTCGAAGAAGATAAGTCCTACTTACACTTATGATTGTGGATACATTATATATTTAGGTCATGACTAAGATGGATCTGATATGCTTAGCCAAGGGAGCTCTTACCATAATAATATCACTTAGGAAGGTTTTAAAGCCTCCAGTCAAGTATAACTATGCAATAACCCTTACTATGTCCTATGTTTTCATATTCACTAAACTAATAACAAGTAAATAATAATATAAGCTAGTGCTCACCAAATCTTATGGCATAAAGTGGGGATAATAAACATTAAAAATAAACATGTATAGAAGACATACTTAGATTAATGCATACATAATCCTAATGCATGAGAGAGAATTACAAATGCATATCTATATACCCTTACAAAGGAGGAATAAAGTTAGGAATACTTACCTTTGAAGATGAACCCACTGAGCCTCAATATCTCCTTTGGCCAAGGTTTTTCATAAGAGGTTATTCTGGTATGTAAGGATGACAAGGATAAATCAGCTCTAGCTATACAACCTATTAATGTATCTAAAAGACTTCTCCACAAGTCAAGATCTGTATCTCCAAAGAAAATATGAAACCCTAAGCTATGCTCCTTAATTATAATGGTGGATAAGCAGATGCAAAATATATATATCTCTTATTCTTCTCTTCTCTTAAAAATTATTAAATGGATGTGTTTATAAAGGTATATCTAACCCTAATCCTTTTTGAAATTTTAGGCTAACAAAATTGACCCATTTGACCTTATATCATTATTGACATAAATATATTAGGTCTCAGTCTAGGTCAGTTAGGGGTTAACCTAAACCCTAAATAAGTTTATCAATTAGAGTATAAATTTGATGGGTCCATCAGTGTAATGTAAATAGTCAAAAATGATTTTAGGCTAGGTAGGGGCTAATGAAGGTGGAAATGACTAGAGGAGGGTGTAAAATAGGAGGCAAAGTTTAGGGAAATGTTTTCAGGATATGTATGTGTATATATCAAGTGGTAGTAAGGGGAAAACATTACTTTGGATCACCAATGGTCTACCCACACCTTTTTTGGTGCACCCCTTAAGGCATGCACTCAAAGAGATTGAGACTTGATGAACTCTTGCAAGATAAAAAGCATCAATAATTGATAAAGTTTGAAAATATTGTGTGTATACAATTTTCAGCAATGAAGATGTCTTGATGTAAAACTTAGTATATTTATAAAAATGGTTTGAAATTGTTCTATAATATAACTCTTCTAAAAACCTATCAACAAAAATTTGGTCTCAGATGTCTCCAATACTCGAAGGTCCTCACAAAAATGGCCAAATAATTGGAAATTTTGAATCCTAGTCTTGGAAAAGTGTTTCAAACAAATATAATCTAGGTATCAAACTAAAAATTGATAGGTGTTTGTTAAAAAGGAACAAATCTAAACTTAAAAATTCATGAACTAGGTCTAAAAACTTTAAGTCAATGCTAGGTCTTTGGTAAGAAGGCACAAAGCTATAATTTAAAACAAACTAGGTCAAGATAAAAACTTGCAATTAATCTAACTCTAAGAAAAATAGTTCGAAACACTTTAACTCAATATTGGCACATGTATTTTAAAAAAAACTTGACCTTGATATGAATCATTCACTCTAGGAACATGCCTGCAGTAAACTGGGAAAGTCAATCTCAAGAAATCAAAATAAGAGTAATAAGTAAAGCATTCAAGCCCAAGTGATAATCAAGGTTTTAATGTAAATTAAATGTTCTTAAATTTATACTTAAAAATTAATTTTTGACCTTAGTTTAAGTCAACAAATCAACTCGAGGCACATAGAACTAAACCATTTCTTAGACCTAAGCAAGAGAGTTTTTAAAACAAGTAAGGAATTAGTCAAAGTTACACAATTCAAAGGTAAGAGGTAAACACCCGAGCCAAAAATAAGCAAGACCGAGGTGTAGACCAATCAATTTTGAATATGAAATTTACAAGACAAATTCCAATCTTGATTCAAAATACTTGGATTTTTTAAATGGATAACATCCTAGACCCAAATTGACAACATAACAACCCCATTTTTAAAGCAAAGGTACATGCAACTTTAGACTCGATTTGAAAGAAGGCAACATTTTTGGAATAACATGAGTAGCATAATGATACTTCCTCAATCAAATGGCATGATAATGGTTTTGAATCAAAAAATTGAAGGATTATGTTAGGGATGAAATGATCAATGTAATGATTCCCCATTTAAATAAGTGACACACAAATATTTTGGGATAAAAAGTCGAAGGCAAAATGTTACACCAAATGGATAAAATAACACATCTTAGGTAAAAATGTAATAAAAACATGTGATATTTATGACTCATTCTGAATAAACAAATAAATAAATTCTAGTCTCAAAATACATGTGTAAATCAAAGAAAATAGAAGTAACACAAATGGCACATCCTACTCCTATAAATGACACAGGTGTGTAACTTCTGCTAAAAGTTCTACCAATATACCAATGCTTGAGGAATTAAGTGTTAATACAAAAAATAAAGAATAGGTATAGGTAGAGTTTTATTCCCACCTTTATCTCTCAAGCATTGGTACATCACATGAACTTAGAGTGAAGATCACTTTGCATTTGGAAATACATTCCAAAGTAAGTGGGGTTGATAAAAAAATCCATAAGTGTGCTCAAAGAGTATTTGACAATGGTGCTCCTTGTATCATTTCTCCTTGTCACCTTGACAATGTTAGACTTAGATTTATAAATGTGTAGCAATCTATCAATATTTATGCATTATAACATTACAAAAAATATATCTTTAAAATTATTTTTTTATAATAAAATTACACAAAAAAGCTTTTTTTAGGACATTAGCACTTCTATTTATAGCCTTTCAAACTAACTCTAACCCAAGTGTATTTAGGTTAGAGTTAACTATGGTTAGGTTTAATATAACCCTAGTTGAGTTAAGGAGGGGACAAGAAATTAATCTTTGGGATATATATCCCATTTATTAAGCATGGCTATCAATTTCTAAAGTTAAGGCATTAATGGAGATATTTTTAATTCCTTGACTTTGAGGATGATGACATCATCATGACCTCAATTTTATTGGAATTTAATTTTTATAAAATTCATTTTCACTAATTGAACATGTAAATTTAACTTAAGCATTTAATTTCATTTGCTTACTTAATTCATTATGCTTAGCATTTTTGTACTTTAGGATTTGTTTAAGTGCCCCGTTTAATGGGTCCAAAGGCTAAATTTTTAGTTTAATAGGTTGCAAATTGACTAAAGATGAATATATGAGAGGTTATTATTATGTAAAAGATAATATTAGAAATAGGTATGCCTCAACACAATTATAAACACTAATGTCCATTGTGTGGATGAAATTGGGACATTTAATGATTCTTAGGCTTAATTTGCTTTGTTTAGTAGAAACCAATCTAATGTCTAGTTAGAACATAGTTGTGGATAAAATGGGGTGTCTACAGCTTCTAAAATCTCTTTGATTCAACACCCATGACTAAAGTCACTTTGGTTTCTACCAAGTAGTGTCTCAACCTCATATCACATCCACAGAAGTTCATGTTACTCATGGTTCTCCCCGATACAACTATGTAGTGAAAATTGAACCACACCTTGGTAGTGTATAACACTCGCACATCATTGTAGTAGTAACCAATAAACAAGTTAATACAGTAGTAAATCAAAGTATTTACGCACTACATAGTAAGACACTTCATTGATTTGGTTCCTAGATCCTCTCTTATAAATAGCCCCCTGTATCGTAGATCAATTTCAAAGAATAATGAAATTTGATACCAAATATAGGAGCTCTTAGATCAAGGAAAGATCAATTCTATCTCTTCACCTTGTAGTAGTCTAATAGTCTCACACCCAATAAGGATAGGGCTTGGTGACTTTGTATAGACTATCGCACACTTAAAAAAATAATAGTGAAGAAATGGTATCTACTACTATGTATTTATGACATTTTGGACTAGATATAAGGTTAAAAATACTTCACCAAAATTGACTTGAAGTCAAGTTACCATCAGGTTCCATTCTATGTTAAATATTTTTGGAAGATAAAATTTAATACTTGAGAAGGATTATATAAATGGTTGTTCATGCCTTTTGTCCTAACTAATGCTCTAGCCACTTTCATGTGCTTGGTATATGATCTACTTAGGCCCTTCTTGATCTCATTTATCATCATCTACTTGGATGACATCCTTATCTTCAATAAGACTTAGGAGGATCATATGGATCACATCTCATGTGTTATATACACCTTACACTAACACAAGTTATATTCCAACTTAGCAAAGTGTACATTCAATGTTGTGTAGATTCAACATTTGGGATACATCATTAATCACACTGACATCCATGTAGATCTAAAAAAGATCAAATTGATCCAATATTGGCTTATTTTACATAATATTATAGAATTGAAGAGTTTTCTTAGAATTTTTAGCTTATACTATAGGTTCATCCTTGGTTTCTCACACATCTTTTGGGATCTCACTTAGATAACATGTTCCAAAGCCAAGTTTGATTGGAATCATTTGCAATATCATAATTTTGAGGCACCCTCTTATTTAAGTGGTTTTTGTCTACTTATTTATCTCCCTAGGGCTATAGTGGTGTATGTTCTCCTCCTTACATCATTGTAATGATTCTTTGAGGATAAACCCCACCCATAAACCCTCTTAATTTATTATCTAGAGGAAACATGACATGGAATTAACACCTATCCACTTTCCATAGTCTTAAGGGGATATTGATCATGGATTTCACCACCATGCACTAATCCAAACTTTATATTCTAGTAGAGTATAAATATCAAGTATAATTATTGTTAGGATAATTTTTTGACCACATATAGGTCATTCATGAAGGAGAATAGGTAATTATATTAACCAATCATTAGACAACACCTTTCACAAATGTGGGTCGTATCATACCTAGCATATATTGAGGATGCACCTAGAGAGCTTTTTCAGCCTAGCTTAAGACCTTGTAGCTATAATAGGTGACTTACTACCAGAGTTAGGATCAACTCCAAAGTTACCATCATGTGTATATGGGGTTGGGAGGGTTTTTTAGATTCCTTAATGGGTAATTACACTACATCCTCATCCACAAATCCATTAGATGGTACAGTCATCAAGTTTCACGCCCATAATCAATTTACTAGTCCTAGGTTTGTGGTTTGATTGATTTGGTGAGTGTTGTGAGAGACCAATGTTGTTTTTGATCCAATGTATCCTTTCACCCAAACATATACACACATATCTATGTTTTTTTCACATTATCATCATCTTGTATAGCCTTTCCTAATCATTATAACATTCTTTACATCCTTATCATCATCTTATTGTATATATTGTCTTTGTACATCCTTTTACTTATCTCATCCTATGTCCCATCACTCTTTTTTCTTAACCCTATCCTATTCTAGTTGTATCCACTCATCATTGGTCATAACCCCATAACTTACATATCCTAATCAAGTATTTTCATCCCTCCATCACATCTTATCATAGTCTAACCTCATATTCCTTACTTATTCTTAACATTAATCATCTCCAACATCATATTTATCACTTATTCTACCTTATCTATAACCAATATTTCTCAACTCTGAGTCTACTCTCATCCATCTGCATCACCTACATATCCTAACCACATCTTGCCATCCACATCTTCTCTTAAGTCCACTATACCAATAATTTATATTGATCTTATCTTGCCCAATCCTAATAATAGTCCAAACCAATTCATCCTCTTATCCATAATAATCCCCCTATCAAATATATAATCATCTTTTGGTCCTCATCCACATTGGTAAAAAAATTATCAGGTTCCTCATCATTATATTTTTTGTGTCTAACCAAGTTTGAATCATAATCACATTTATATCATCCCATTAATTAAATCATCTCATCCTTTTTAAGTCAATCATATTAGTCTTGACTATTCTTACTCAAATCAATTTAAATCACATTCATTGGGCCAATCTAGCCTCCCATTGAATCTTAGAGCTTGGCGTAGCTCACCTTGTCAAATCTAATCTAAATCATTGAAGTATAACTCACATCCTAATTTAGTCTACTTGATTTAGTCTTACTTCATCAAATGCCACATCACATCAAAAATATATTTAAACTTGAGATATGACTAAATAAATACTATCCAAATTTGTTCCACACATCCCATCTTCACCCCTTAGTCTTTCCATTCAATCCCCTACACCTATCAATTGGGGCTGGTAAAACACATCATCTATATTTTGTCCTATCTTTATCTATGGCATCCAAAATAGATTTGGTTAATGCCTTGATTTAATAATTCCTCATAGCCAATAAGGATAATCTCCTTTCTCACCTCCTTAAGATGAGTACTCCATATCCTATATACTTTGATCCCATCCACCCAACATTACCTCTAGTTCATACCCATCTATGTGAGTCTTATTCTAATCTTCCATCCACTAGTCATAGATAGTCATCTACCCCTTCCTATAATAATAAAGGTAATCCTATCTTGGCCACCTCATAGCCTATCCTATCTACCCAGATACATCAATAATCACCTGATCCAAATCCCAATACACCCACATACAAATCATAGAGTGAAGAGAGCCTCTATAATTATCATCCTATATCTTTAGAATCCCTCTTCCACCAACTTGATTCTACTAACATGATGGTCTATCCACACATATTACATATTAATCCTAAGCCCTCTTAGTATAATGATGATCACTATTATCTATATCACCAAACCTAGGGGAATACCATCAATCAATGTCATAATTTCCATAACTACATACAAGACCTTATCAATAGTGGTGATATAAAACTCAATAATAAATCAGATGAGTATACATCCTTGGGTAAATAAGATGAATTCCAATATTTCATTCTCGATCATGATTAAGCTCTTCCCTCTCCAATCCAAGGTCAAGATACCACATCCATATTGTATGGTCCCCTTATCTTTGATAAATCCTCTATCAAAGATGAGTCTATTCCCCATGAACCTAGTCCTCATGATTCCTTCCCTGGGCCTATATTTTTTTATCCATTTTTCCTCCATCATTTTCATCTCACCCATCATATCAAAAACCCCACATAGAGAGGTCACTTATCAACAATAAATATTCTACTAGTAGCATCATGATAGAGTCAACATTGGAGTCAATTCAAGTTATATCTGCATCAGGATCATGTTCAACACCAAAATATAAATCAAATTTCTCATCATAAAAATCATTCCTTATATATATTATAGATAATGATGACTATGCCTACTCTTTTGAGACACTTTTAATTCAGGTGATGATCACTCAACAGGCATATCTTTGCATCCCAAATAGGATGATGAAGTCATAATATATTTCTTGTTATATTTATCTATCAGAGATTGTTAGAGTGAATTTGATCTTACTTTATATGTGTATATTATGAATAGTCCTAATAATCCTTTTGTTGATCTTAAAGAGATCTTCTCTAATGTCAAAACTAGGTCTCCTAGTAACCCCTATAAAGACCATGTTTCCCTATCACCCCTCATTGACCTCTTCATACCATGTCCATTGTATTCATCCATCATAGATCCTTTCTTTCCTATCAATGATCATTTAATAACCTCCATCCATAGGGATAAACATGAAAATACATCATTTAAACCTTCTTCAAGTAACATTGTATGTGCCACATAAATAAACGTCTAAGATCATATTCAATAAGTCATAAATGATTAATAAAATTCAAATCATTGGCATAATAAAAAGGTATCTTACCCTAGTGAAGCCCAAAATTAGGCACTAAGGGACTATCAAAGTAAAAATAATCATAATTTATCAAGTCAAAAAATAATCTCCTCTAGTGAAGCCCAAAATTAGGCACCAGGGGTAGTCAAGATATAATAACATCTAAAAATAAAAATAATGTCAAAAACACTATCCATATGATTGATAATCCTTAAAATAATCAAATCATATATGAATCACAAAGTCAAAATGTCTTGGATATCCTACATTCTTTTATCATGTGTCACCAATCAAATGTGGAATGTCCAACATCTCCAATGATGTGTGTGACTACTAGTCCTAATCCCAAATCACCCATCACATTATCCTATAATGATCCTATACTATATTTAAGTCCAATACGCACCCACCAACATAAAATTCTAATCCAATCCATACCTCACATCACCTTCTTGGGTAGCATTATCTCTTATAGGGGTGACAAAGACACCTGGTCTAGATATTTGGAGGGGTCTTAATCAAGAATAATCAAAGGTCACAAAGACATTAATACATATAGTGGAAACAACATGGTCCTAGCATCACATATATATGGAATAGGTGTTGGATAAATATCCATCAAGTGATATCATTTCCTATATCTCATACCCACATCCAAAAAATCAAAATGCCCAAATTTTTTTTTTTTTAAAAGTAAAAGAAATAATAATATCAAAAATTATTTATCCAATGTTGAAAACTAGTCTTTTGGTACCTTGGTAAATTACCATGATAAAATTGATTTCCAGTGTCATGGAAAAATAATCTATTATCCACATTGTACCTCAACACTTCTTCATTAATTCTCCTAAATCCCCAAACTTATCCATTATTTGGGAATTTTTAATTCCCATGACCCACATACCCACTTACTAAGCCTATTCTTAGGCTCTCCTACACCCCTTAGTCCCTAATCACCCACCTAATCCCTATCTAATCCCCTACCTAATCATAAGAGGATTCTATAATCCTCTCTAACTTAGCCTTGCCCCTCTATAAGTCTCTATTCTAGAGGCTTCCAAGGAATTTTTAATTCCTTAGAAATTCTTCAACCATTGATCTCAATGGCCTAAGATTGAATACGATCCATTGATTTTCCCTCCCTTGGCTTATATAAATAAAACCACTCATTCATAGAAACTAACTATAAATCTAAGGGAGAAATCTATTGAATCCACATACCAAATCCATGATCCAACAATCTATGTATCCATAATCATTGATCAATCAATAATAATGTCAAAATTATGAGTCCATGGAAATATAACATTAATAATATATTTGAAAATCTTGGAGGGAGGTTAGCTGAAGCAAGGAATTAATAAATATGTCTTCATCTATTCTGATTTGCTTCCATAATCTCTCCTATTAGGCAGTTTGATATTTTGGGTTTAAATTTGCATAGTGTAATCCATTTGCTCAAGATTATTACTACACATGTTATGCTTGTTACTTTTGTTTCCATGGTCATTGTAGTCATAAAAAAATGTCCAAATTGGTAGTTTGAGTATGGATTTCAATACCCCACCCATAGGTCCTTTTTGCATGCTCTTGTGACCCTTTTAGACACCTTTTTGCTCATTAACAGTCATCTAAAACCTTATGAATGGTTTTTTCCACCTCAACCAGATAGTATTCCCTATGTCAATCCTATTATCCTAGGTCCTGAGCCTGTAGGATAAGAGCACCCCATTTGGACTATAGCACCCCAAAGATAAGTGTCTCATTTTTTGTGGTTTAGCCCATTTATACTTTGAGCCCTAATGGTCATTTTCATTCAGTCCTAATCCATAATTAGGTTAACCTATCATGAATACATCTAACCCATGACTAATTTTTCCCTATAAAATCTAACTCAAATCTCATGTACAAATGAGGTGACCAAAATTACAAAACAAGCAAGAATACAAATAAAACACTAAGGAAAGCTTCCCTATTCTTTGCACACAGTCACCCAACATAGATACAAACCTACTCAAATCCTCATACCAGTCCCTAGCCACCTCAAACACTATCAATTTGGCATTTACATCCGCATCACACTTTTTCACAAAGCACACTAGGTGGGAGAACTACATATGGATTGATCCCTCTTCAGAGTATTGGTATGTAGGTAGCGTGCCCATGCAAGGCATGTGAATTACATGTTTAGTACATATTTCACACTAACCCCCCTCTTTTTTAAGTGACTCAAATATCATTTTATCAAGCATGATGGAAGGTTAGGGTTTGAAGATAAAATTAGCTCCACAATGAGTTTTGTCGACAACTAGCACTCAATTTTTCATAGGCACAATGTAACTACCTAGAAAGTTTTAGGTCTTTATGATCAATTTGGACAATAGCGACAAAAATAGATAACAGTGTCAAACACCAAAGTGTCCACTTTTTTATTCTCCTATCCTTTTACCCAACAAAGATATATTTAGGTTTATGACACTTTCCCAATCCTACATAGCCATTTTTAACCTTTGTATCATCCATCTTATTGTGTTTCTTAGCTAAGTTATATTTCTTCTTATTTATTGCTATTTTTAGAAAGGTGAAAAATATAAATAGTTGCATAGTTAGGATTGTATTTATTGTTATATTCTATATTGATTTATTAATCCATACCTTTAACTAAAATAGGAATAAAACTCCATTATTCCCAAATAAGTTAAAGCATTTGGTGAACCCGACTTCACTTTGTGCACAAAAACCCTAGAAACCCTAGGAAAAATTCTTTGTTGATTTTAGCAATATTCTTCTAATTTTTTTTGCTTATATAAATTAGAATTTCACATTTAATTTTTAAAATTGACCATAGTAATTTTAAAAATCATTTTATTTCAAACCCTAATTTAATATATTAGGCCCCTTTGCTTTCTTGAGGTATCACCTTACATCTAAATCAATTTCATTCTTATTTTATCATAGTATTCACAAGTTTTCCTTTCAAAGACCTAAGATGTCTCTACTAGGTCCAATGATGTACATGAATGTAGAAGTTTTTTATTCCTTAATACAAACTTTTATCATATGCCTTATATCCCTAATTTACTTCCTTCATAAGTGGGAGCACATGCATATTGTTCCTTTTATTGATTAGATTTACATCTATTTTTTTACACCTCTTACCTCACCTCCCTTGGAGCCTCTATCCCATGTTGATTCAAGTTTCATGGTCCATTTTTATCTTCCTTAGGTCACTACCTATTACCAAAGAGCCTAGCTAACACCCTTTGTCCCTCCACCACCTTGACTTGTCAATTATCTTCACTCTCCTCTTGTAGCTACTACTAGCCCTATATGGCTAGTAGATAATGTGCTTAGAGATATTACTCAATGTTCCACCATGCCTCCTCCCCCTAGTCAATAACCTTATCACCCTCCTATTCTCTCCCATCTCAGGCCTAACCCACCTATATAAACAAATCCACATAGGGAATATGATATTGTCGATCAATTGAGAAACAAACCAGCTAAGATTTCGATCTTAGAACTGCTTCAAAAATCAAATGTGTTCAAGGACATTATTTATTAGGCACTCACTCAGACTTATATGCCCATTGATTCAAATCCTTATTGTTTTTCATCAGTGGTCAACACATTAAAAACTATAGAATATGTTATTTCTTTTGATCATGAGGACATGCCTTCTTAGATAGTTATTGATCAAAATTTATCACTATTTATATAAGCTCAATTCAAAACTAGTGTAGTTAAGAGAGTTTTAGTTGATAGTGGTTCCAAACTTAATATATGTAATATTATATTTTTACAGACCATGAGCGTAGATATGGATTCCATGAAGAAGTCATATAACAACATTAGAGGATTTGATGATATACCATGATAGACATTAGGCACCATTGCATTGGATATCATAATAGGGCCTAAAACCCTCTCTACATAGTTTTAGTTCATGTCAGGTCCTCTTCATTATAAGATTTTACTTGGATGACCTTGGATACATGTTATGGGGGTAGTTCCTTCCACTCTTCATTGATGTGTTAAGTTCCTCTATGAAGGATACCTATACACATGCCCAATAGATAACAAACCATTTAGATACTATAAAATTATAGAGTCATCTTTGATCATTTTTCTAAATGGGACACCTCATATTATAGATTAGTCACCACATCATTGTATCTCTCTTGACTAGATACATATATATGAGGTAGGAAAGACTAGTAAATATCACACTCTTCCACTTATAGTTGTTTCTTCTACTCTGAATACTCAACTAGTTGTAGTAGCTTCAACCATTATAACTAATCCATCAGTCATAGTTCCTACACATGTTACAATTACATAATCACTGACAGTAGTTCTAAAAGTCCCAATTGATTCTATAGATATAGCTATTCAAGTATTCATAGTCACTTCACAAATTATAAATACTCTCGTAGCACCATTGTCTTCTCCTACTATAGTTGATGAGACTCCCATATCATAGTTACCCCTTATGGTAAATTTTGAGTTACCATATATGCATGATGTTGATACAAATTCCCAAGCTACTTTAGATGATGATATAACACCCATACTCATAGATGACTATTTATGTGGATTGAGATTTACACCAATCAGCCTAGAGAAGTACTAAGATGACTCTAGAGCCCTCATCACACATCCTGCATCACTCTTAGCATCTCACACTACACTCTTAGGATATACTCCATATTTGTGGCCATGGATAGATCACTTAGCACATATAATTCACATGGTTACTTCTATGGATATAGAGCTAGTTATTTAGATTTAGGAAGGTAACACACAACATCAACCATAGATTATGCTAATTATGATACTTGATCATGGATTAATCACACTACCTACAGTATGGCACAAATCTATTAGCAGGTTATCACAAAAAGATGGCCACCCATTTTGTCTCTTTTATATAATCACAAGCTATGATATAGATTAATGTATAGCTTTATAATATATATTGGATAAACTATAGGTTCAAGGTACTATTCAAATTATAACACCACCATCACCAACTCTGCCACTTATGTCGAGGCTGCCTCATACTAGGGCTAAATGTCCCAGAGGAGAACCAAAATCTTCACCACTAGAGTGACCCTTATTTCAACTTCAATAAGATGACACCACTATGAGTGATAGATCTCTAACTACACAAATATCATATATATTACTAACACTTGAGGAGATAGCCACCATGTATGCAAAGCCTATGACATATGATGATGCTTATGTTGATGATCTTGAGGCATTTGATGATGGATGTGATCCGTTCCTCCATCTCCATCCCCATTGGCCTCTATCCTTGAACCCTTTACCCCCTCTAGCTTAGTATTTTAAGTTATTATGTACATATTTCTTACATTATTTTACATAGTTTATTTCTACTTGTACATGATTTCTCAGCTTACTTGTATATAGTTTCTTTTTCCTTTCTTATACATAATTTCTTTTCAATTTTCTATACATAGTTTCATTATGATTACTTGTACATAGATTATTTAAAAATAACAAAAATAATACAATATTTCAATATACCAAAAACAACATAACATGTTAAAATACAAAAACTTTCAAATAACTCAAAACACCAAAAAAATTTCAACTATATGCATTTTCCATGCTTTATATTTCTACTACCATGCTAGACTTACATTTTATTATTCTATGATATTATTTATCAATTTATCTACATTAACATGCTTCACTTAATCTTGTTTGAGTGTGTGTAGTGACACCCAAATCCTTGATTAGTTCACTCTACCCATTGAAGGGGCATCCTACTTTTACATTCGAGATATACATTGACATATCTACCCATCAGGGGCATCCTCTACATGAATACACCATATAGGTTATGTCATTCATAAACAACACACTCTAGTTATCATGTTGATGTAAATTAATTACTAGCTTACATAGATTATTCTATCAACACTCACTAGTACATAGCACTTATGTATTTCTTAGCATCTACCTAGTCTTGTACTACATGTTTTGTATACTTTCACTTCTTGATTTAATCAGTTAGGTGTGATAGTATTTTCAGCATTTACATTCCTTCCTTTATTGCTTTGAGTAGCTAGATGTGATTGAATTTCTTAGTTCCTATTTTGTTACTTGTGTGTGCCTTAAGATGTTTGCTAATGCCCTTAGCTTGTACTCTTATATGTGCTTGTGGCCCTCATGCCAATCTTGGTTGTTTGTAATTGTATGTGTATATTGACATTTGAACATGAATTCTATCTTATTTTCCCAATTTAAGTGACATGTGCCCATGTATCTTATTTTCTTATCCCCTTGGACTCTTTTCTATGTTCCTTGCTTCTTTCCTTGCATGTTAATTTGCTTATTTTATTCTCAATTATTTACAATTCCATGATCCACATCATGCATTATCTTACCTTCTTAGATGCCATGATGGACATCATGCTCCATCCCTCCTTAATAATTAAATATATTTCCAATTTTAGTTCAGTATATTTTACATGCTCTTACATTGTTACATCTATCTAGGCATACCCCCGTTGATCTAACCATCTCTAATATAAACTATGTTATATCTTGAGACATCTTTTGGATTATCATTGCTATATCATGTATTTCATAGCATAACACACTTGTAGGGATATTTATTTTGAGGTTAGTCATTGTAGGCTCTTCATTCCTACCATCATAAGAGGTGGAAATAAATAGGAGTTTTTTCATAGAGATTAAAGCCCTCTATTGGTCAAAATCAATTTTCATAACACTCAGAATAGAAATCAAAAATCAAAACATACAAAATAGACCAAAAAAATAGAGATGAATATAGAATATTAATAAAAAATAGTAAAATATAAGAGCACCCCATTTGGACTATAGTGCCCTACAACAAAGTGTTCACTTTTTGATGCCCCTGTCCAAATAGCCAAAAACCCAAATTTTTAAAAAATAGATAGAAAGGTAAGATCAATTACAGTTTTTTAGCTACAATCCAGTTTAGATTGGGTAGTTTCTATATAGTTTTACTTAGATTATCCAAATATATTGGCATCATGTGTGGCATGATGGATCTCACTTCCAATTTTAGATTGGGCAGTTAGTATAACTTTCAAATCAAAATCCATGTTACAGACACTAGTGATTGGGGGCAATGTGTGTGGCACATTTGCCTTCTTTTATTACTAGTTCATTGTATTACCAAGGTACTCTCAATCATTGCATGCCTTATTCCATCTGTAGGTGGTTAGCATCATTTCAGAGTGGCTTTCATATAAGCCTAGTTCTTATTTTTGGAGTGGCTTTCATATAAGCCTAATCTCCACCTTTTAGAGTGGCCAAAATTGGCATAGTTCTCAAAACACATTCGACTATCCATGCCACATTGTCAGATTATAAATCATTCATAGGCTTCATGAGCTATCTCATATGACACACATTCATACTAGTACTAGTTCATAGTTCACACTTAGTGGGTAATGATGGAGCCAAAGGACTAGCTAGCCTTTGTATTCTTGAGCCACCTACTTAGAGGGATTGGACACATAGTCCAAATATTGATTAACACATGCATGATCACATAGCTTCACTACATAGTAGGCAATAATGGATCTAAAGGGCTAGCCTTTGTATTCTTGATCCATCCTTAGAGAATTGAGTACTTAGCTTCGTTCATAATATTACTCTTAGTACAACACATACCCAACATCACTCAACATCACAACAGGTTTTGTATTGGTTCATGTACCCAGTGAGGTGTACTCATTCCTTTCTCTTCCTCTCTCTTTTACCCAGCCTTTATACATTCTTATTTTAGACATAACATGTCTAATAAGAGATGATCTACTCCTTATTTTCTCTTGCATATTTATGCTTCATTTTTTGCTCTCTCTATGCACACTCAACATCACACATCTTCATGGGCTTCACCCTTATAGGTAAGTTTAGGTATGCTTTCTATTTTTCCTTTATCCTAGTATTTCACTTTTTTCATCACTAGATAAAGGGGGGGAAATGTAGTCATATAAAATTTCCAAATTGGTAGTTTGAGTGTGGCTTGTGACACCCCATCCATAGGTCCTTTTTTACATGCTCTTGTCACCATTCTAGACACATTTTTCTCATTACCAAACATCTAAAACCTTTTGAATGGTCATCCACCTCAACTAGATAGTATTCCCCATGCCAATCCTATTCCCCTAGGTCCTAAACCTGTAGGATATGAGTATCCCATTTGGACTATAGTACCCCATAGAGAAGTGTCCCATTTTTTATTGTCTTGTCAATTTTCACTTTGAGCCCCAACGATCATTTTCATATGGTCCCTATCCTTAATTAGGTTGGCCTAGTGAAAATACATCTAACCCATGACCAATTACTCCCTATAAAAGCCCACTCAAAGCTCATTTATAATAGAGGTGACCAAAATTATAAATCAAGCAAGAATACAAACAAAGCACTAAGGCAAACTTCCCTATTCTTTACACATAGTCACCCAACATAGTTACAAACCTACTAACATCCTCATACCAGTCCCTAGACACCTCAAATACTATCAATTTGGAATTTACATCTACATCACACTATTGCACAAAGTTTGCTTGATGAGATAACTACATATGGATTGATCCCTCTTTAAAGTATTGGTATATAGGTAATGTTCCCACATAAGGGGTGTGGATTTCATGTTCAGTACATCTTTCACACTAACCCCCTCTTTCTCAAGTGACTCAAATATTTTTTTATCAAGCATGATGGATGGTTAGGGTTTGAAGACAAAATCAGCTCCACAATGAGCTCCATCAATAACCAGCACTTATTTTTTATAGGTACACTCACACTGGCACAATACAACTATCCAAAAGGTTTTAGGTCTCTATGATCAGTTTGGATAATAGTGGCAAAAATAGACAATATCACCAGACACCAAAGCATCCACTTTTTGGTGCTCCTATCCTTTCACCTAAAGAAAGCTAGATTTAGGTTTACGACACCTTTCCAATCCTACACAGCCTTTGTCAACCTTTGTATCAGCCATCTCAATCTATTTTCTAGCTAAGTTATATTTCTTCTTAATTATTATTATTTTTAGAAAGGTGAAAAATATAAATAATTACACAAATCAAGATTATATTTATTGTTATATTCGATACTGATTTATTAATCTAGACCTTTAACTAAAATAGGAAAAAAACTCCATTATTCCTAAATAAGTTAAAATAGTCATTAGCATGCATCCATTAGGTCATTATACGATTATTGTGTCTGTGTGCTTCATTTTTCTATGTATCCCTCCTAGGTGGGAATTGCAACATTGTGTGATATCATTTGTCCCTATCTTTTCCTACCATTGAGGGTATCCTAACCTTGCATATCTCCTCAATATCATTATATATATCTTATGCATATAAATCTTATTGTGCCCAAGTGCCTATTGATCTTACACTACTTATATATTAGGACATTAAATTTTTATACTTACACCTAGTCACATGAAATCATCTATATATGTTGGGGCATAAATTTGTTCCCCATCACTAGGCTATATTAAGTTATATTTATTTTCCCTAACTAACTCATCCTCACATGAAGTTTAATCTTGATATCAAAATTTAGATCATGATATTTTTCTATTGTTAAAAATACATGTTTACAATTATTTTTCAAAAGTTTATAATAGTTTTAGCTACATTACATAACAACACATGACACACATGACTATTTATTTTGAGAATAGTGATTAAAGGAATAAGTTCCAATCTCTCACCTAAAAAAGGGAGAATATATCTAGATATTTTGTATTTTTATTTCATAGATGATAGTTGAGTTATTATAGATACCATGATAGACAAAAAAGTTTACAAAGATCAAGATGAACTATTATATATGTCTTCCTTGATCAAAAAATAGAATTGAGTTTTTATAATTTGATTTGAAAGTTATTAAGTACCTAATAAGACCTGAGTATATTTATTTTTAGTCTCAGTTAGGTAGGAGTGATAGTATGGTTTACATACCACTAGGTTTATTCATTCCTAATAATACTTGTATTTTAGTTTCTCTTTCATTTTCATATGTTCACACCTTATATCAATACATTGACTACTTGAATTCATCCATGATTTTTTTCACATGCACCAAGATTTATCAACACATATAGATGGAACCTATCCCAAACATATATATGTTTCATCCTTCATTATTAAAGTAAATGTAGACATGCAATTCAATTATTACTCTACTTTGGCACACATATACATTCACTCTCTCACATCAATGGGGGTTATTATGTAAACACATTATTTTGGTACATCACCCTTTTCTATTTTATCTTTGTCATGAATTATGCACTTGGTAAAATTTTGTACATTTGGATATTTTTAGACACCTTTCTACTCACATTAGAGTCTCTCCAACCTTGGTCCATATATATTTCCCTAGATTAATATCAAATATATTTGTTATGAGCTTCAAGATCATAGTCACCCATTTACTATGTAATCTGATCTCCACTTTGAGCATTTTTCCTCTTAGGTCAAAATTAGTGGCATGTTGATTCTGTCCCTCTTATTTTTGTTGTTCCATTTTTACTTGGCCTTATTTATTTCACCTTGAATTTAACTTAGCATTATTCTACATGGTTAACCTATGTTTTATGTCTTCTAAATAAATATATATAAAAATATATTATAATCCATTTATACATCTTCTAACTAAGTAGAACATTAATCAATAACCCACATTAAGTTTGAGTTGCACATTGATTCTATTCATTTTTATATTTGTCAAGGAGCATGCACACTTATTATTCATTGGATATAAATAAAATCCAAGTCTTTTGCCATTATCACCTTGTTATAAAAAAATATATTTTAGTATCCTATAGTTACATTTGATTACTTTAGGAAGAGAAGGTGCATTGATAATTCTATTAATTTATATACTTGTTAAAGAGAATAAACACTTATTATTCATTGCATCTACATAAAATCCAAGTCTTGTGACATTAACACCTTGCTATAAAAAAATGTAAATTTAGGATCCTATAGTTTAATGTAATGGACTGCTACACCAAAACCTCAAGGCGTTAGTAAAATCCACTCATTAAGATCATAATTTCCCACCACACTTCTGAAGCCTAGACTCTGGGCTAGATTTTCACCTATACAACTAGGATCCCCTGCATATACAAGCCCTAGATGAACACTTCCATGCCAGTGTATCCACCCCTTCCATGACTTGAACCTAGGTAGAGGCTCTAATACCACATGTAACAAACTACTACACCAAAACTTCAAAGCATTAGTGAAATTTACCCATGAGGATCAAAACATTGAATTTGATTACTTTAGTAAGAGAAGGTGTATCCCTATCTCTAACTTATGTTGGTATTTTATTCACATTTACTATAACTAAATTGACTCTAATTCCAAGCATGAATAATATGTAGATGAAAATCCTCAACAGATTCTATGATTTAACTACCTTACACACATTATTTTTTGCATGCATCTAATTATTAAATAAATAATCAAATGGATAAAATTATAATGCATTATGTCCATCAATTTTAAAAATCAAAGTCATTTCACTATTCATCATCATCTTGTGCACTAGCCTAGAATTTTTTAGAAGGTAAAACAGAACAGAAAACATAATAAAAAACTAGAGGTAAATAATTCATGAACTATTTTAGATAATATACTTTGTATTAGACACTTGAAAATGTGAAATTTTATCGACCTTTAACATACTTGACTTATGTAATTATTATTATTGTAATACATAGACATGAAAATCAATATTTGGAGAGTATCAGTGAGTGGAAGTAAGAAACAAGTGAATGGTGAGTGAATATTATTAGAAGAAAGGGCACCAAGATATGGTTTCTCTAAACAATGGCATAGGGGAGAAGGTTATTCATATAATGGATTAAAGGATAAAGGATTTTATTTATTTGGTGTTCTAATACCCTAAATACCTTTCATAGTTGTGGGGAGTTTTGAAAGTATCAAATTATAAAATCCAAATAATTTACATCTCCTTGGTTGGTTTAGTTGGAAATTGATTTAAAGTATGATGGGGACAAGGTTGGGATTGGGGAAGATATTAGGTGATGCCTGAGAAACAATCCTGTGTGGATATTACAAATTCATTTTTTACCATTAGGTTACTAGATCTTGATTTTAGGGCTCAGAATGTTATGGCATCAACATTTATAGGGGATATCCCCATATATTTCTCCTATGAATTCCTTGAAATTTTTATCTAGGATGATCAACTATAGGCTATTGAATAGGATATGAATGTCAAAGTTTGAATATGTAAATGGTTAGGGAAGCACCCTTCCATGTTTGAGATCCTTTAATGATCTAATATGTTTTGTAAAAACTTGCATATCCTTAATTTACCTTATCATTAATGGGTTTTTTATAATTATATTCAACATGGTGGAAGATCAAAAATTTGTGTCGCATAATGGTCCCTAATTTATTTGGAGGAAAGTATTATATTTGTATCCTAATAACCATTTTTTGACCCATTATTTGTTATCATTTCCAATTCCACCTTTACAATATTACTCTGGTTATGATGAACCAAGTATTGATCCAATAATATTTTGGAAAAAATAGAGACCTTGTTAAATTTGATGAGGATACTAACCCACCCATCCAAATTTTTAAGAGTTTGCATCTCAACATATCTTTCAAAGCCACTTATTCAATCTATTAGTATTGTGCCCTCAAAGGGATTATGGAATAAAGTTATAGACGATAAAAATATTACATTTCATTGCTTCTAATGCAATGAGTTAGTGAACCTTTTGATGGACTGTACCTCCAAGCATTTTTATGGTTCTAAGTAATTGAAGCACTTATTTGGAGAAATAAAGCATGTATTCCAAATTCAGTCTCAAGGAAAAATAAACAACATAATCCTATTAAAGTGTGTCTCCCTTCCTCTTTTAATGGTGGCAAAGAAAATGTGGTCCATATGGAAAAATTTGGGTCTATATAACACACAATTAATAATTATTTAAGTCATAGTAGGTTGAAATACATTGTCTCTAAAAAAATTAAATCACTATCAAAATTTATACTAAGTAAGATCAAAATAATGGTGGCAGAAGGATGTGACCCACAGTGAAAGGAAAAGATTTTGAGGGATTCAGTCTCAAGTAATGAATAATTGAAGTAATCACACTTAATTTTATAATAACACAACATGGTGTCATTCCTAGATGTGGAACATGATTTGGTGGATAATTGGTCTCATTCATTTAATGATTTAGCTTCAATTGATCCATGCTCCCTCACTACTACTAAGGCCTTATTATATAAACTAAATTATGGCACCACAATGTGTAGAGGAAGGAAATTATAAGTGAGAAACTTAAAAATGGAAGCTTTGAATTATATTTATGGTGGATCACAATGGATGATATATTATTTTCTCTCTTAAAGAGAAATAAAAGCTCACCTAGGAGAAAGGGCCTATTAATGGCTAGATGATATCTAATTAGGATAGTGCTTAGAGAATTTTTAGATAATTAAGATAGTTTTTGATGTAATTTCAAGATGCCATATTTATTAGTGTGAAATTTTTAATCTAGGTTTACACCTATTGTTATCATCTCTTCAAAAAATATCTTAATTTTATTTATCATGAAAGGGACCCCTCCAAATCTTATTTATGTAGAAAACCATACTTGACTTAAGCTCAAATACATGACTCTTATTCACATTATTCCATAACCATTTACCCATATATGGGATTGACCTTCCCAATTTTCTATCAATATTACACATTATTCACCTAGTCTCTACCTAGAGAACTAAATATTATTAGCATACTTACTTCATATATCATATTTTTGTTCATGTTTTTTGGATAGTTCCATGCTTTATTAAATAATATTGGCACCACTAACCTGTCTATTTAGGCCATACCTATCTAAATCCTCTAACAAAATTTTTATAAAATTAAAATTATTCATATGACTCAATCTTTACATTTAGCATGTTACTTGGGAGGAAATAACGCAAAGTCTAAGCTATATAAACAAATCAATCCTTATCTATAATCTAGCTAGTAATCATCTATTTATCACTATAAATCACTTTCATTAAGATAAAATTTATTGTTATTTCCAAATTTAAAACAACTCAAAGGATAAATCCTTGAGTTAAGTCTGGATATCATTTATAGTGTCAAGTCATATATTTTTAGGTGTTGAAACCCATACATAAAATTCACTACACATTAGTATGATACAAGATTACACACACTCAACTAGGTGGGAGAAATATGTTCATTTTAACTTCCCTCTTTAGATTATTATATACTATCCAATGTTAAATTATAAGGGATGGTTGAGGTCAGATAAATCCTTCCCTCTCACCCTTTCTCTTAGTCATTTGGATCTCATTATTCAATGTTATAATTTGAATCAAGGAGAATAAAAATAGGTATAATCGCATGGGATTTGAAGACATTATAATATATAAAAACCCTTATCAAACACAAGTTAAATAGGAAACACTATTACATATTGGAAAAAATACATGGGATAGTTCCACACTCCAATAAATAGGGCCACACTACACAGGTATCTAGGTAGCCGCAAACTAGTCCCAATAGACACAACCACTCTATTTCTTGATTGAAGGATTCATATACATATTATATACCATTATTGATTATTTTACCCTTTCATAACCTTTTATACACCATGAACAAGCTAATTACTCCATTCTTTTATTATTTTACATAAATAACAAGTTACTATATCTTGATAGTTGCTCTTATATTTTTTTAGTTATTATATATCTTAATAAATCTAATTTTTCTATAGTGTTATCATACTAGGATCATATTAATACAAATATAGATAAAACACATTAGTTAACTTATTCCCTTATCTTGAGCACAAAATCCAAATACTACTTAGGGTTTCCTTCTATTATCCTAATGTTTCAAATTTATGTATTTATCTCCAATTCTCATACCTAATTTATGATTCCCCTCCTTACCTAATGCTTAATCATAATCTAAGACACAATTGATTTTTTTAGTATATTTATTGAGTTTTATATATTTAAATTAATGGGATATCTTCATATTAATATAGATTTGTGTGATGCATTATTACATGCAACTAGAGACCAAAAAAAATGTAAAAGTTATCACATTTGATGAAAAGTAATAGGATATATTTAGTAATACTAATACACATTTTGGAGGTATTTATTATACCATAGGTGATTATAATACTACTATTACTACCAATCTCATGTCTAAACCTTTGGCTACACATGTGATGTTCTCCCAATGTATGGGGAAACAAGGGTTTTTCCTTAGATTATTATGGTTATCTTATACAACATATTAGATACCTTCTATAGATAATACTTATGTTACACCATATATTGAAACACCATTTAATATTCTTGATGCTAAAACTCTTGTGGAAACCATTACTGATCTATAGATTAAATTTTTACAATTACAAACACATTCTTATAGAGTTGGTCATGCTATTGATTCTCATGCAATATTACATTATAAAATAGCTCTTGAGATATTAGTTTATCCCATGCCAATAGGTTTTGTTTCATATAATATTACATTATATGATGGTAAAGGTGACCTATAATAATATCTTCAAGCCTTTCACATAACACGAATGGACTATGTGTGCAATAATAACTTATTGAATAAGTTGTTTCCATGGGGTCTAAAGGATTAAAACTTGCATTGGTTTTATGATATACCTTTTCAATGTGCCCATGATTTAAATCCTTTGACCAATAAATTTATAGTATAAGTTTCAATAAAAATTATTGATAATATGTCTTATGCTTATATTTAAAAACTTAAACAAGAATCTAATGATCTTATTAGTGATTATAACTCCATTACAATATTATAACTTATAAATTGGCAAATGAAATGGCTGGTAATGAATTAAAATATATATTCAACCAAAGCTTGTTTTCCCTTCTGCATGAATCTATTGTGTTTAATATATACCATAATTTTGATGACCTACATAAAATAATTAAGGGCATATAAGTTAGACTTATTAAAATTAATAAGCCAAAGTTGGGTCCAAAACTCCAATCACTTATAATACAAAGTTTCCTAGTAAACCAGATTTTAACACAAAATAATGTGATTATAAACATGATGAAAAATTAAATATTAATGTAGTTTCAAATCTAACTAATCATATTGTTCTTTTAGCTCCTCCAAGGAGGCAATTTTCACACTTACCTAAAGCTCCTCAAAAGGTATTACAAAAGTTACTTGAATGTAATATTTTATCTCTCCCTCCCGTAAAATAGGTTGATATGAATAAGCATCAACCTAAGGGGTTTGAAATTAATGCATGTTATGATTTTAATAGATTAAAAATAAATTAAAATAATATATGCATCAATTTGTAACATAAGATACAATATTTGATAGATGACAACATAATTGATCTTAACACATCTAAAAATGATTCAAAGGTACACGCTAATGTGAATGCTAGATTGAAAATATTTTATAATCCATCTCCAAATGATGTGATACAAGAGATAAATAATAATATTTAAGTTCATATTACTTATGAGGCACATACCCATATGATTTATTAAATTTATAGAATAGAGGAAGAAAATCCTCTAGATGGTATTATTATCACACTTTAGACTAAACATACACACAAACCTACTATCACATTTTAGGAGCATGATATTGTTGATGATGATTATTTTGAGTCATTATTTATGTATATAAATTGATTCATATCCCATACATAATGTCATGATATATAATGGTTCAAGTGAAAATATTTGCACCATGACACTCATTTCTAGTATTGGATATAAACAAGCAAATTTTATGGATAAAAAACGAAATAGTTAAGGAATGTGATGGACATAAACCTTCTCAAGAGGATTGTGTATACACATAATATTTTTAACTTTATCACTTAAATAATAATTTCTCTTTTAGGGGTTTGTTAGCACATCAATCTCCCTAAGTGAATGCCTTAAAAATGTGCACTAAGAATGAGGTGGGATTGACACCTAGTTATTTTAAAGATATGTTTTATCAGTATTCAATCATACCTTGATTATTATTAGTTATACCTCTTATGAGTATCTTTATATCTTATCTCTCCATCTAATTTTTTTGAAGTCTTTCTAACCACCTTATATTCTTTCTATATCAGCTAGGCTAATATTTTTTGATATTTTTTTATTCATACTTGTTCCTCCTTATACTATATTATATTGGCTAATACAATTATAAGTTTGTCTTTTGTCATTTCTACTATATCAACATAGATGATATAGTACTATGTCAGTAGACATATTTCCAATTATATTTACCTAGCTAGTACTATAGACCTATGATTTTGGGTTAGTTTAGGGTATTAGAGCCATATTTATAGGGTTGTATTTCATTCCTAAATGATATAAAATGCTCATATTATATTTTTCACTCATAATTTTTATCTTAAGTACTAAATTTAAGAGTTATAGGTTTAGAGTATTATTCTTGGAAGTTTAGTTTTTCTTATTATCTTTGTATCTCAATAGAAGGAGTCACGGTATCCCAACTAAGGATGTAGTACCCCTATTTTGAACCACTAAACCCTAGTCATCTTGTTACATTTTTTTTATGAGGTGATCCTTTAGATGTGTAAACTTGAAGTGTAATACTTCTTATTGTCCTGATGGTATTCTTATTCAGAGTATAGGTTTGTTATATTTTTTGGACTTAATGGATATATAATGGATGATTTTTTCCATATTACTAGTATGTGATTTTTTTTGTTGATTATCTTAGACTGATAATTTTGGACTCTGAATATAAGCCTATTGTTAAATATAATTTTAATAATGTTTTTTTTTAATAATTAGATAAATGTTACTGATGTATTACTAACCATAAATAAGTTTCCTAGGTGAATCCATGGAGTGAGATTATGCAATGAAGAGATGTTTTACAACTTTATAGGTAATTATTATTAGAAGTCAGTCAACCAATTGTCATAAATAATTAACCACTTACCATAAGTATTTTTGATGTGGATGTGGTTTTTATGTGCACCATAGAACTTGAACAAGGTAACCTCTAATGTTATAGGATATCTATGGAAACAAAGTTCCATTTTAGGGCATGAGTTTTAGGTATGTAGTTAAAACAACCAGTTGGTGGAATAGTAGGTTAAGCTTGTAGATTGTTCAACTAGGTTTATGGATGGATGTATGAAATCTAAAAGAAAGCAAATAATAATTGAGTTGGATGGGTGGATAGTTACTCTATGGTGGGTAGATCTCAAAAAGGAGGGAAAGGTATTGTAGAAAATAAGGCTCTATGCTCCTAAAAGGTTACTCCCAAGGTTGTTTATTTGGTGGAAGATTATCTCCAAGACCAATGTTTATCATTTTTATCTATTTCACACTTAAAAACAAACATGTTTAAGCAGTCTAAGGAAAAAGGTATAGGAAACTTAGTGACCTTTGCTAAATTTTTATATCTTTAAATTTTTTATTACACATCCTTAGTGGAGATATTATATCTCAGACCAAGAAGTTATCTAGAGTATCTATAGAACATGCCTAAAAGATAATACCGAAAATAAATACTCTTACACACCTCAAAATATCAACACATTCAGCTAAGTGTTCAAATAAATGAAATTTACTAATCTTTAATAGTTATTGTATATATAATATCATCATAAATCAATTATAACAATTGGATTCATCTATAGCATTAGTACACTTCAAAATTATTGAGTTGATCTAGACAAAGAATTTAAAATTTCAAAAACAAAGAAAAGAAATAAAAGAGAACAAACACTATTGCATGACAATCAATGATGTGAATTTTTCTTGTAATTGATCAAAACTCTAACCCTTTAAAAGAGGCTTTTACAAGTATTTAACCTGTGGAAGGGTTCACCTCATTATTCAAGTGTAGTTAATTTTTAGTTTACATCAAAATGAATAGAAGCTAAGTTCTATTTTAATCTATGAGTTATAAAGAGTTATATTATACATTCTAACTCTTTTCTTTCCTGCTCTGTGCCCTCATGAATAGATATCAATGCTCTAGAGTGGGTCTTCATATAGGACTTAAAGTCTTTAATGAAAGGGGACTAACCCTTCTTTTTGTCTTGTCTCTTTGAAATAGAGTAGATCTCATCTATTTCTTCCAAAATTAAGCTCTACCCAATGTTGTCTTATATCTTCTTCTTCCTCACCCTTTGCATGGATCTAGTTGACTTATAAAAGAGTGAGATCATAGTGGGTATATTAGTGATCTTTGACTCTATTCTTTTAGAATTTGATGATCCTAATTCCTTGGCATAGTCTGTAAGGGTCAAATTCAATGGGTCTAGTGTGTGTGCTTCTATTTAGGTGTCTTTTATAGGCTCAATATAAATATTTGACTTGGGAATTTAAAGTCATATTATTTTAGACCAATCTACATTTCTTAGATGTGGAATTGGATGAACAATGTAGAGTGGTTTATTTTTTAGAGATCTATTTGTGACCACCTTTGTTGTGGCATTTATTTATCCTAAGGAGGGAATTGGTTAGCCCAATTGAGTATAATATGTTAACAGTTGAGTGTTGGGTTGACTACTAGTAGTAGAAGTGGATTTAGAGACCAAATGAATGACTGTTGCAACACTTGTATAAATAGGCCCAGAAGGAGATGATGATATGGAAGGAAAAGAAGAGATAATTATCAAATAAAAATAAGAGAAAAATAACAAATAAATAATAAGAGAATGGTCTAAGGGAGAAATAAATAGAACACCCTTACCTGATTGGCCACCCACAAGGGGTGCCTTTCCTTTTAGTCCTTGCAAGCTTATAACCTTAGCTTGTTGTAGTTCTTCTTCATCCACTTTATGGATTGGATCACCTTAAATTTAAGGTTGTACATGCTCACTTAGTCCATTTGTGGATAATACTTGAGGCCTTACTACCTTGGTTTTTCTCTTCTAACAAATTGTTTTCTTCTCTGCTTGAGGCATAGTCATTTATTAGGTAGAAATAGGGAGAGTCATGCTAGATATTGTGATTATTGGAGCTCACATATTAGGTGAAAGGTATCATTCATCATATGACTCTAGACAATTAATTTCCTATTCCCTCCTAATAATGATATCCTTTACTTGAATTAATTCTTCTACTTATTCTTGTTTTACTTTCCTCAATTCAATATGAACTTGAGGATTTTATTCTTCTATTTGTACTACATCAACTGATGTTTCCCCTCCATTTTACTCTTGATTTTTAGTTTTCATCATAATGGGTGGATTTTGGGTGTCCTAGCTTTGATCTTGTGATTGTTAGAAGGCTTTATTTCTCCATGACTATGATGAGGTTCATCCCCCTAGTTATGGGATTCTAAATTTTTCTTATCCAAGTGTGAGGGAAGGATCCTCTTGGATTACGTTGATAAAGTCCTCACTCACACCAGTGGTCCTAGCCCTTTCCTTAACTTCTACATTATATTTTGAATTAACAAATAATAAGTCATGATCAAAAGGCTCATGCTTGTAGGGAATGCCCAAATTATGAACTCAGTATTTCTCTCTCCCATGGGGGTCCTAATCCCTATGTGGTAAAGTAGTTAGGGCATAAAAAAAATTGGCACCACTATCCTATATGAAGTGTATGTGCTATGTGTAGCACATCCCAATTTCAAGATGTGAGCCATGGAAGGTGTTCTTATTGCTCTTAGTCAAGTCCTCATATATCCCATTCCACAACTTATATGAAATTTATTACTTATCTACTCTATCTAGAATGTATTTGGTGAGGCAAATAGGGTCAACCTTGTGTCCAATGACCATTATAATAGTGTAGTCTAGATAAAACCAATAATCACCCAAAGACATGAGTGTATTGGAAATGTTCTTGAATATTTTGGCCAAAGGTTAACCATGAATTACCATCTAGACTAGAGGATACAAATCCTCTATAATTTTAATATGTTCCTCATATAAGCATAGATATGGACAAATGAGTATACGTCATAGATTTTATTCTTGATATATTCAAGGTTTGTATCCAAAATATCCCTATTATGTATGTATACACTCCCCATGGCTACATCTAAAAGATATGACATCATATAAAAATGTCCACCTTGGGCCTCTTTTTCTTGTACAACATCAATTCCTATAGTCAAGCATTGATAATATCCCATAGCACAAAGGTGCATTCTGAATTGATCAATAGATCAAGTAGTGATACCCACTCCAAATAAAGGAAGTGGATCACTCTAGTGGAAAAATAAATGGTTTAGTACTGCCATACCAATGTGGATTCCCATCTAGAATCTAGTAATGGGCATAGGATTATTGGTGGATTAATTAAAGAGAAGGTCTCTCCTGGGAGAAGCTATTTATTCACTACTTATTCTACATTGTTTATCTTCTTCCAACTAACTACACTATGAAAATCAAAGGTAGCATATGGGATGGGTAGGCGTAAGTACCTTTAAAATACTTCGATTGATATGTATGCAATGATGATGTTATTTTTGATGTAGTGTAGGAACCTACCATCTATAATCCTCCCTTTGAAGAATAAATATTGAAATAAGTCAATGCATGGAATGACTTCAGGTTTGGTAGTTGCATAATGGAGTGTTTGACATTTAAAGGGTAATAGGTCAGTTGAAACTTAATGCTCCTCTACAGAGATGCCTTCCTTGTAATTGATTGCATCAATTCTCTCTACGACCTCCCATAAAGCTAAGTAATTAGTGTAGATACCATCAAATACTATTGCATCAAAATATGTATAAATGTATTATGTTGAATCCTTGATGGAGAATTGTAATGGCATCTAGTCTCCCCTATATGTTCTAGATGAAGTCATCATTATTAGTTTCAATTATTATTATAGTTTAAGTTATTAGTAATGGTTTATTAGTAGTTTATTACATGAATTATAGCTTATTTGAACATAGCTAGGGATTTAAATACATAGAAGGCAATATACACTCAAACTTGATAACAATCAATGGATGTGGATTCGGTTAGTAGCTCGATGTTGTATTATTTTAGAATTTATGTTTAATTTGTGCACTATTAATCACTAACATATATAAGTTTTTCACCATTCATTTAATTCAAACTTGACCATCTTGTATTAATGGGCATTCCATGTAGGATGCTTACTCATTCAGGGGGGTGCCACAATGCTATTCTTTTTTACACTTGTCAATATGTGGTTTATTCAGGGATCAGTGTTTGAATTCAAGCTGAATCATTTGATTTGGTGATCCAAGAGTTTTGAACAAAAGACTCCAAAGACCTAAATTTTCTTTGGGGATATTTTCATTCAATAATATTTGTTAGAAAAAGTTATCAAAGAGAAAGTTCCTAATCAAAATTATCTAAAGACCTAAATATTCTTCAGGGAGATTGTCATTCAAGAAGATTTGATAGAGAAAGTTGCCA
The DNA here is from genome assembly GCA_037957365.1 of Torreya grandis. NCBI lineage: Eukaryota > Viridiplantae > Streptophyta > Pinopsida > Cupressales > Taxaceae > Torreya > Torreya grandis. Next base: position 812,205 of record JARHVA010001727.1, on the reverse strand, counting down.
AAGAGAAAGTTCCCAACCAAAAGTCTCTGAAAACCTAAATGTTCTTCAGGGATATTTTGATTAGGAATATTTATCAGAGAAAGTTACCAAACAAAAATTTACCAACTAAAAGTCTCCAAATGAAAGCTACCAAAGAGAAACTTACCAAATACCAAAATGTTCTCACAATAAAGCTACCAAAGAGAAAGTTCTTGATCAAAAGGATCTAAACAATATTTTACTAATTTAAATTTTCCAAAGACTAAAATATTCATAATGTTGAAAAAGTGATCCTAAATAATAAATTTGAATACCTATCATACATAGTAAGCATCCACAATTTTTATTAATAGATTAGTTCCAAAAAGTCATTCTAATGAAAATGGGTTGTAAGAGGAAAACATATGTAACAAAGGTAACTTAATGCCAAAATTTCCCAAATTTTTATAGATAATTAAATAGTCTAACATTCATGTACAACCATATGATGAACAATCCTTCTAAAAATAAAGGGGTCTCACTTCTCCATAGAAACTATAAGGTGGGGTGTGTTGATTACAACAAATGGTGACTCACAGAGGTGAATACTCTTTAGTTTTCAAGAATATAGAATCCAAGGTTTTGTAATCCCAATATCAATCATGAACCATGCTATAAAATAAATGATTAGATTATAAATATGAAAGAGACTCCTGATAACTTCATATAACATACTTACTTTACCTATACCTTGGAATAGTGTGCGTGAAAGTGATATATTTTATTCCTTGTCAAAGGATTTTATCAAATATATGGGATGAGCTATAGGCTCCATTCTGATTGGGCATTAAATCCACAAAAAATTAGGGAGCTTAGGCATTGCTCTATTGTTATCTAGTCATCCATAGCCTCGATGGAGATACCTTTGATAACCCTTCCTCCATTATATAATATATTTTTCATGATGCATGATACATTGATCTTATTTCATCATGTAGGCTTTTAATCCATTTTTATTTTATTTTAAACTTTTGGATTATACCTCTTTTATTTTTTTTATTTTTTTAAATGGAAGAAAGAAGAAGGTGATCGCCTTGAAATAGTGTTGGTATAATTGGGTTCATCATAATGTCCCTATAAACTTCACTCATATCAATGGTTATTTCCTCAATTAAGTGTTAGAATTTTAAGTGTAACATTAAATCCAAGGAGATAAAAAATATTTCCAAATTTTCATGGAGCTATGGGAGAAGCTTTTATATACTTGGTGAAATCATTCACATGATAACATTGTCATGATTAATTCTTTCATTGTTTACCTAGATTAGGAATTTTGATGTACAACATGTAACATCCACCAATTCAAGTTACATTCAAAACACACAGGATTTTGTTTGATTATACTAGGAATGATCAATTAGACTTCCATAAAATTGAAAGGAAAACTATTCTAGAAAGTGGAAAACTACCTAAAATAAACAACTAGACTAAGTAAAATAAAAATGCAAAAACCAAAACATGACTAATCTAGAAAGAATGAACTAATATAATTAAAATAAATGACTAAAATCATGAAACTAACTAATAAATCAAATCTAACCTACCCCTACCTCTACTATAACATATGTTGTTACTCATAGATATCTCTGGTTAGAGTAGTCATGAAGTAATGCTTTAAAAACAATCGGTTGATCGAATATGCTAATTCATTACCTTGGAGGTCCTTCAAATGAAAATCATTGTTACCCAAGATATCATAGATCTAATAAGGTCTTATCCATAATGGGTTGAACTTGTCATGTTGTCCTTTCTTTTCATGGGATTCATCCCATAGAAGCACCAGGTTAGAAATTCTAAATGCTTTAGATTTTTTTCTCTTATCGAACCATATTTTGACTATATCTTGATGCTTGCTAAAGTTTTGCAGTGCTTAAGTCCTAGAGTCTTCCATTTCTATGATATCTAGAAATTTGGACTCTATCCTCTTGTTAGGTTCTATGTATTCTTGCATGAACTAATATGTTGGAAAGTTAAGCATGATTGGGAATACTAGTTTTTTACCATAGACTAGAAGATATGGTGAGGCCTCAAGGGCCTACTTGTATCAATTTCAATCTACCCAGAGTGTGTATTTTAGTTAGAGATGTCACTCTCTTGGCTTATGTGAAGTAGATTTCTTGATAACATCATTGAGGCTCTTTTTGGTTAATTCAACCAACCCATTCCCTTACACGTAGTGATTGGAGGATGATTTAATGGTGATCTAGTTATCAGGGGGCCATTCTATAAATTCAGTTGATTGAAATGTTGGCCCATTATCAAAAACTAAGTAAATAGGAGTACCAAACCTAGTTTTGATGTGCTCTTCAATTTTTGGCAGTTGTTTCCTCAGTCCACCTAGTGTAATAATATGTAGTGGTGAGAACAAATTTGTGCCCAGATAAAGAGTTTAGGTTGATAATACTAATGAAATCTAAACCCCATTATTCAAATGGCCTACCTTTGATCATGAGTTATAGTGGCATTACTTCATGAAATTCTCTTTTCATGAAGACCTGGCATTCATGACATGTCCTTACATGGGGGTGAGCATCCTTGAAGTTTGTTGGCTAATAATAGCCCATTCTAAGGATTATATGGGTTATCATATTGCCAAATGGATGGTTACTACCAAGCTTTTGATGCATATTTTACATAATCTATTAGGCTTCTTTACGTGTTACACATCTTAAATATATGCCTTCATAGTTTTTCCTATAGGTAATTCCCTTCTTGATCATATAATGAGCATATTTTATCCTCAAGGATCTCTTTTGATCTCTATTAAGTTCTTGGGGACATGTTCTAGTGAGTAAGAACTAAATAATACCTAAATACCATTCCTCTTGGGAAACCTATGTTTGAAAGACTTCTTTGATAGTGATGTGTGGGTCTAGTTTAGTCATCAACTAAACAATACCTTATCCTCTGATGATCTTATCAGGTTTAATTTTAATGTTAAACTATTTCAATTTTACCATCCATTTACCCTTATGCTCTCCCAACTCATTCTATCCTAATGTAAGCTTGACAACAAGATATAGTACAACAACAATGGTCTTATTCCTAAAAATATAATGTCAAAACTTCTTCATTGCTTTGACAAGGGTGAAGTTATTTTTATTATGAATTTAATATTTGAGCTTTATGTCCTATAATTTCATGCTTATGAAAGTAATAGTATGTTTATTTTCCTCCTATTTTGTGAGTATAACAATGATTGTATGTTTTGAAGTGAATGAATACAAGAAGACGTCCTTAGTGAAATTTGGGTTTACCAATATTGGGGCTTGTGATATAGCATTTTTTATGTCTTATAAATACTTATTGTCTTCAAGTGTCTATTTTAATTTGGCATCCTACTTAAGCATTGCATTCATTGGTCTAATAATCTCTGCAAATCTTGATATAAAATTTCTTACAAAATTAATCTTCTTAAAGGACTTGAACTCCTTTTTTATGTTTGGGAACATTATTTTGTGAATTCCCAAAATTTTATTTGGGTCATGGTGATCCCATATTTTGTGATAATGTGTCCCATCAACTTTCCTTCATCAACATTGAATATGCTCATTTTGGGGTTCAACGAGATACCAAACTTCCTATATCTTTCAAAGATGGTCTATGTGATCATCTCTATTTTTTAAGAAAATAGTAAGGTCATACATGTATATAATTATGAATTTATCTATTATCCCTTGGAATGCATTGTTCATGGCTCTTTAAAAAATAAATCCTACATTGATCAGGCCAAATAACATATACTTGTATGCATAAGTTACCCATTTTATAGTAAAAGCACTTTTCATTATATCCTTTGATTCTACCAATAATTGATTATATCCTTAAAATCCATATATAAAAGACATCATTATAGAACCACTCACAATTTGTATCACTTCATCTTATGAGGGTAAAGGATAGTTGTCTTTATCTAAAGTTTTGCTAAGGTTCTTGAAGTCGACACATAACCTATTTTCACCACTCTTTTTCCTAACTGGAACTAGATTATCCACCCAAGTTGAATTCCTAATAGGAAAGACTATCCAAAAACTTATAAGTTTCTCTACTTACTTCTAGATCAATGGTTCCATAATTGAATTAACCTATCTTTGCCTCTACCTATATGGCTTATGATCTAGCTTAAGTGGAATCATATGGATGATGAATCTAGGATTAAATATCCTCAAGTCATCATAAATTCATGCAATTACATCTTTCTATCTAATGATCAAGTCCTTAACCCTTTGTCTCTCCTTTGGAATGCATCTAAAGCCAATATTAATAAGGTGTAAGTTTATTTCATCACCCAAATTCTCTAATCTGAACTAAAATTCATTAACCTTGAGTTGCCTTTACTACTGGGCTTGAGGATCCATATCAAAGGTTATTTCCAAGGTGACCATCACTAATGGGAGATTATTTTCTTTCAATTAGATGACATCCTCTTCTTCTAATTATTTGTATCACTTATGGATTTTTTTCTCATCATTAATTATCTAGGACTTGAACTGTCCTAAATTGGTTAAAAACTAGATGATCTATTGATCATCATCAAACACTTGAAAATTTTCAATATTTTTTGGCAATGATAGGTAAGGTACCAACTCAATGGAGAACTTCTATACCTTTAACTCCTATATGGGTGCCAAATTTTTTGTTGAAGTGGTCAGTGAGTTAACAACTTAGTTTTATTCTTTCAGAATGGCCACTATATTGAAAGCCTCAAATGATTTTATTAAATCCCAAGCTCTATGTTTGTATTTTTTTAATTATGAAAATTTACATTGATACTTATTTTTTATCTTGTTGATCACTAGTTTTGAGTCTCCATATACCATTAGTTCTTTGATGTTGTTCTTAAGGGAAAATTGTAATCCCAAAATTAGGAATTCATACTCTAATCTATTATTAGTGTAATAAAAGTATAGCCTATGCATTTCTAAGTATTTATTTCCTTGTGGATCGACCAAATTGATACCAACACCTGATCCTTGCTTAGATCTTGCTCCATAAAAATAGAGGGTCCATAATTAGGAAGGGACCTAAAACTCTTCCTACACTTCATGAATTATAGTAAATGTATAAATTCCAAGACTAGGAAATTTGTAATTTAATCTTCATTAGCAGTGGTGTACTATGTACTAGGGTGATTCATCCTTGGCTCCTGATTGATCCTAATCTAGTTGGTAATGCCTCTCCATGGTATCCAAATATGAGATAAGTATATGTAAATATATCTATTGAGAATCTTTAACCAATATCTACTCAATAGTAGTCCATACCCCTCAAGAATATTTACCACTAGTATGTCAATAGTCATGTGTACTTGAGGTTCTAATGTAATCTAGCTATGTACATCATTAAGTTCTCTTATCACATGCACTACTATTTTATTCAACTGTGAAATAGTCCTCTTGGATGGACATGGGGTCAATCCAATATTTTGGCAAATAAAGGCTGGCATCACAATATCTGAAGCTCTAGAATCTATTAAACAATTGTGTATATTTGTGTTAAATGCATGAATGGTTAGTAAGAAAGGAGGGACCTTAGGCTTGATTTTGTATATGACATTTGTGTTGGAAATTTTGGATTTTTCTATTGTAGAATTCCCTTTGATAGACTTCCATAATATATCCTTCTGCTCTGTGATTTATGCCAATTCATGAAAGAGTGATATTAGCCTTGATCTTTCTCATATACTCAATAATATTATATCCTCCCTTGATCTATTGTTCTCTATGTTGAGGCTAATCATTTCCTTTTGGGGGAGGAGGATTATTATCAGTTTTAATATTTATGAGAATAATTTTATTATTGGGAGGAGTAGAAGTGATGAGATTTTTCCTATTCTTTAGATTATAATTATTCCTATTAAACTACTAAAATGCTTGCACATGATCAAAATTATCCTCTAGAACATTTTTGTTAGGTTGTGGAGCTAAAAGCTTCACTGATGTAGACATTGGAGGAGGTTGTTGAAGTGTCATAGACACCAGCATCAATCAGGACAACTGACATCGATCAGTATTAGACAGGAAGAGCAACCAATGTCGATTAGGATCGGCCAGCGTCGGTCACCTCCAAACAGACAGGGACCGACGTTAGTCACCTGTGCGGTTTCGGAACTACTCGTTGCACAAATAGTTAGTTAACAAACTGAGTGTTTGCATGTTAAGAGCCAATTTTAGACTTGAAGTTATGGATCTAATTATTGTAATTGGATGTCTAATTATTGTTTGCATGAGATCTATTTAAGAGACTCATAGGTTGTATTGTAAAAGTGTGATACAGAGTAAGAGAGAAAATATTAGCTCCTTTTGTGTGTGAAGAGAGCTTGGTGTGTTCCTCCTAGTGCCATAGTGCCAAGTGTGGGTGTTGGTTTGGAGAATCAGAAGGATTCTTCATGTATGTGGGATCTTGGTCGACGAGTGTGCAAGGCCACATTTGGAGATCTGCATGGTAAGTAATATCATTGATCTACAGGTGTATGTGTGTGCATGGTCTAGGTTTACGGGTGTGCAAAACTAGGCCAATCTGTAGGTGGCAGTAGAATCAAGGTGACAGCAACACAACAAAGAGTAGGATCAGCCAGGATCTACTTGGAGTATGGTGTGTACTCGGTTGGAGAGCAAAGAGGAAGGCAAGGTAGTTCCTTCCAAAGTAAGATCATTTAAGTTGTAGGCTGTTGCAAGTTCAAGGGAGATATACTTGAAGTATGATTGTGTACTTGGAGTGCGTGGAGCACTTGTGGAGTGTGTGGAGCACTTGTGGAGTGCGTAGAGCACTTGTGTACTGGCAATAGTGGATACTGACTGGTTGGAAGTGAACACCAACTCTGTGTTTGAGTTGTGTGTTGGGACCGTAAGAGAGAGAGCTTTGAGGAAATAATTACTGTACACTTGAGGTGTGGGAAGCCTCTGAGAGGTGTGAAGAAGAAGTGGCATCTTCTTTATTGTATTCTTTTTTGGATGAGTATTAATACAAGTTGGGTATTGTCTCTCATATTTTATGTTGTTTCTAGTTTCTAGTTACTTATTACTTCTGGTTAATTCTGCATCTTAAGTTGCTTGTGTATGGTAATCAATGGTGCTTCCACGGGTTCCTAACAGTTGGTATCAGAGCAAGGTTATTGGCTCATAGCTTGATACCACTAACAATTGGTATCAGAGCTCAGGTTGCAGGGAGCAGGTTTTGTGTTTGGTTACAGGTCACTCTTAGGGGTTTCTAATTGAGTGGGAGTATAGCAACGGTAGAAGAAAGTAAGCTACAAATGGAGAAACTCAATAGCATGAATGGTCAATTACGGTGTTATGGAAAGAAAGAGCAGGTAAAGAAATATTGTTGGTTGGCAGAAGATCAGCATGAAGAAACTAAAGAAGCAGATGTTGCAGGTGTTGTTGCACAAGATGCTCTAGGATGTTTCTTGGATAAAGTTGAATCTTGGTTAATAGAATTTGTTGCCTCTTTCCATGTAGCCCCAAGTAGAGGGGTTGGTGAGCCTTGTCATAGTATTGGCAAAGGGGAAGTGTTGCTGAAATTTCAGGCGGCCAACACATGGGTGTTGAAGAAGGTCATGTAGGTCCTAGTCTTGAAGATGTGGCTAATTGCTTTAGGAAAGTTGGGTGATGAGAGATGAAAAATAACTCTCACAGTGGATGCACTTGAATTAGCATGTGGTAAGAAAGTAGGTACTCTTTATCTACTTGCTTGTATTACTGATTCCGCTTCTATTGAACAGGTGTGGCTTTGTAGGCTTGCCCACATAAGTGAGAAGGGAATGGATGTTCTTAAGTCAAAAGGGAAGAGTTCAGCTTCGGAGAGCATAGACCGAGATTTCTGTGAGCAGTGGGATGCTACAAGAAAGGATTGTGTTTATTGCAGGAAAAGGAAGACTGATGTATTTGATAAACTTAAGAACTGGAAAGCCTTGGTGTTCTTGGAGGAGATGACAAATAGACATCAATGGATTGGGCTGGATACCTCTGAGCAGGTCAATTTGGATAGGTTTTTGATTCAAAGTAAGCTCATGGGTAAAAATTCATCACTCACAGGCATACACAGGTACCGGCATCAGTCAAGGGTAATTGACGTTGAATAGACAGCTGCCGACATTGGTCATGTGCAGACCAGAGAAGTCAATGGTGTCAGGAAAGTGGAGACTGATGTTAGTGGGATAACCAGCATCGGTGACCTAGATAGTCGCATGGAACTGATGTTAGTCAGATGTAGATTGTGTGGTGATCGAGGTTGGTCACTTAGACAGATTTTGGGCAGACAGCAAGCTGTCAAAGAGTCTCAAATGCCCATGGGGAGGACTGAAAGGGTAAGTAAGCCTCAAATTCATTATTCCTCTTTTTTATACTCATTACTTACTACAGAGTAGGAAGGATCTAAGAAAAAGTGGGAGCATGGCATGATTAGGATACAGAACCAAATGGGAGATTTGGTAGGGTTGTCAGCCGGTATGAAAGCACTGAGACAAATGGATACCTTGGTTAAAGAATAGAGATAATGGACACATGAGATGGAAGGCCAAGTCATATGGTCTTGAGGAAGCTGTAGGATAGTGGTACAAGGTTGACAAGTGGTACCAGGTGGATGACAAAGTAGGGCTTTAGTCAATGTCAGTGTAACCATTGTGTTTGTCTTACCAGGTAGATGATGGTCACAACATTATCCTGTTACTATATGTGGAGGATGAGCTTGGTGCAGGTTCAGACATATAGGGTTTTGCTGAGCTAAGGGTAAGGTTAGTTTAGTGGCATGTCATGAGGAATTTGGAGCAGAAAAATTCTTTGGCATAAGTGTGTTGTAGAGACATGGAGATCACAGGTTGATTTTGTCTCTAGATGATTGTGTGATACTGGTTAGCATACCGATGGTTGGACAGTTCATAGAATAGGGTCTTGATTCATATGATGAGGTTAAGTACATGCATACTGGACCTCAGTTACCCATGCAGTGGGAGCTGTCAGAAAGTTTGGAGCCGATCCAAGAAAGAAGCACTGGAGGGCAGTTTAGTGGATTCTCAGGTATCTGAGAGGGACCAGTAATAGGTCGACATGCTATGTAGGGTCAAGTTCTTTTCTACATGGGTTTGTATATGCGGATGCGGTAGGTTACTTGGATGATAGGAGGTGCACCATAGGATGTGTGGTGGTTGGTTTTCAGGGTTGAGCTTGAAGAGGGATACAAGATAGGAAATAGATTAGATGGGGTACAGGTATAGGTACAGTGCAGTTATTTATCTCCAAGTGGGAGATTTTTAGGTTGTAGAGCTAAAATCTTCACTGATGTAGACATTGGAGGAGGTTGCTGAAGTGTCATAGACACTGGCGTTGGTCAGGACAACTGACATCGGTCAGTATTAGATAGGAAGAGCAACCGACGTCGGTCAGGATCGGCCAACGCTGGTCACCTCTAGGCAGACAAGGACTAACGTCGGTCGCTTATGCAATTACAAAACTGCTCATTGCATGGATAGTTAGTTAACAAACTGAGTGTTTGCATGTTAAGAGCCAATTTTAGACTTGAAGCTACGGATATAATTATTGTAATTGGATGTCTAATTATTATTTGCATGAGATCTATTTAAAAGAATCATAGGTTGTATTGTAAAAGTTTACTAGAGAGTAAGAGAGCAAATATTAGCTCCTTCTGTGTGTGAAGAGAGCATGGTGTGTTCCTCTTAGTGCCACAGTGCCAAGTGTGGGAGCTATTTTGTAGAATTAGAAAGATTCTTCATGTATGTAGGATCTTGGTCAGTGGGTGTGCAAGGCCACGTTTGGAGATCTGCATGGTAAGTAAGATCATTGATCTTCAGGTGTATGTGTGTGCATGGTCTAGGTTTGTAGGTGTGAAGAACCAGGTTGATTTATAGGTGGCAGTAAAATTAAGGTGATAGCAACATAACAAGGAGCAGGATCAGGCAGGATCTACTTGCAGTACGGTGTGTACTCGGTTGGAGAGCAAAGAGGAAGGTAAGGTAGTTCCTTCCAAAGTAAGATCATTTGAGTTGAAAGTTGTTGCAAGTTCAGGGGAGATCTACTTGAAGTATGATTGTGTACTTGGAGTGTGTGGATCACTTGTGGAGTGTGTGGAGCACTTGTGGAGTGCATGGAGCACTTGTGTACTGGTAGTAGTGGATACTGACTGGTTGGAGGTGAACACCAACTCTTTGTTTGAGTTGTGTGTTGGGACCATAAGAGAGAGAGCTTTGAGGAAAGAATTACTGTACACTTGAGGTGTGGGAAGCCTCTGAGAGGTGTGAAGAAGAAGTGGCATCTTCTTTATTGTATTCTTTTCTGGATGAGTATTAATACAAGTTGGGTATTGTCTCTCATATTCTGTGTTGTTTTTGGTTTCTAGTTACTTGTTACTTCTGGTTAATTCCACATCTTAAATTGCTTGTATATGGTAATCAATGGTGCTTCCACGAGTTCCTAACAGTTGGTATCAGAGCAAGGTTGTTGGCTCATATCTTGATACCACTAACAGTTGGTATCAGAGCTAAGGTTGCAGGAAGCAGGTTTTGTATTTGGTTACAGGTCACTCTCAGGGGTTTCTGATTGAGTGGGAGTATAGCAATGGCAGAAGAAAGTAAGCTACGAATGGAGAAACTGAATAGCATGAATGGTCAATTACGGTGTTATGGAAAGAAAGAGTAGGTAAAGAAATATTGTTGGTTGGTAGAAGATCAGCATGAATAAATTGAAGAAACAGATGTTGCAGGTGTTGTTGCACAGGATGCTCTGAGATGTTTCTTGGATAAAGTTAAATCTTGGTTAATAGATTATGTTGCCTCTTTCCATGCAGCCCCAAGTAGAGGGGTTGGTGAGCCTTGTCATAGTATTGGCAAAGGGGAAGTGTTATTGAAATTGTAGGCAGCCAACACATGGGTGTTGAAGAAGGTCATGCAGGTCCAAGTCTTGAAGATGCGGCTAATTACTTCAAAAAATTTGGGTGATGAGAGATGCACAAGAACTCTCACAGTGGATGCACTTGAATTAGCATGTGGTAAGAAAGTAGGTACTCTTTATCTACTTGCTTGTATTACTGATTCCACTTTTGTTGCACATGTGTGTCTTTGTAGGCTTGGCCACATAAGTGAGAAGGGAATAGATGTTCTTAATTCAAAAAGGAAGAGTTCAGCTTCAGAGAGCATAGACCGAGATTTTTGTGAGCAATGGGATGCTACAAGAAAGGATTGTGTTTATTGCAGAAAAAGGAAGGCTGATGTATTTGATAAACTTAAGAACTGGAAATCCTTGGTGTCCTTGGAGGAGATGATGGATAGAGATTAGTGGATGGGGCTAGATACCTCTGAGCAGGGCAATTTGGATAGGTTTTTGATTCAAAGTAAGCTCACGGGTAAAAAGTCATCACTCACAGGCATACACAGGTACTGACATCGATCAAGGGTAACCGACGTTGAATAGACAGGTGATGACGTCAATCATGTGTAGACCAGAGAAGTCGGTGGTTTCGGTCAGGTGGAGACCAACATCGATGAGATAACCGGTGCTGGTGACCTGAACAGTCGCATGGAACTGACGTTGGTCAGATGCAGACTATGTGCTGACCGAGGTCGGTCACTGAGATGGATTTTAGGTAGACAACAAGCTGTCAAGGAGTCTCAAACACCCATGGGGAGGACTGAAAGGGTAAGTAAGCCTCAAATTCATTATTCCTCTTCTTTATACTCATTGCTTACTGCAGAGCAGGAAGGATCCAGGAAATAGTGGGAGCATGGCATGATTAGGATGCAGAACCAAATGGGAGATTTGGTAGGGTTGCCAGCCAGTATGAAAGCACTGAGATGAATGGATACCTTGGTTAAAGAATAGAGAGAATGGACATGTGAGATAGAAGGCCAGGTCATATGGTCTTGAGGAAGCTGTAGGACAGTGTTACAAGGCTGACAGGTGGTACTAGGTGGATGACAAAGTAGGGCTTTAGTCAATGTCAGTATAACCATTGTGTTTGTCTTACTAGGTGGATGATGGTCACAACATTATCCTATTACTTTATGTGGAGGATGAGCTTGGTATAGGTTTATACATACAGGGTTTTGCTGAGCTAAGGGTAAGGTTAGTTCAGTGGCATGTCATGAGGAATTTAGAGCAGCAAAATTCTTTGGCATAAGTGTGTTGTAGAGACATGGAGATCACAGGTTGATTTTATCTCTAGATGATTGTGTGATACCGGTTAGCATGCTGATGGTTGGACAGTTCATAGAATAGGATCCTAATTCATATGATGAGGTTAAGTACATGCGTACTGGACCTGGGTTGCCCACGCAATGGGAGCTATCAAAAAGTTTGGAGTCGATCCAGGAAAGAAGCACTAGAGGGCAGTTTAGTGGATTCTCAGGTATCTGAGAGGGACCAGTAACAGGTTGACATGCTATGCAGGTTTAAGTTCTTTTCTACATGGGTTTGTAGATGCGGATGTGGTAGGTTACTTGGATGATAGGAGGTGCACCATAGGATGTGTGGTGGTTGGTTTTCAGGATTGAGCTTGAAGAGGGATACAAGCTAGGAAATAGATTAGATGGGGTACAGGTATAGGTCCAGTGTAGCTATTTATCTCCAAGTGGGAGATTGTTAGGTTGTAGAGCTAAAAGCTTCACTGATGCAGACATTAGAGGAGGTTGTTGAAGTGTCACAAACACTAGCATTAGTCAGGACAACTGATGTCGGTCAGTATTAGATAGGAAGAGCAACTGATGTCAGTTAGGATCGGTCAGCGTTGGTCACCTCTAGGTAGATAGGGACCGACGTCGGTCACCTATGCAATTCCAGAATTGCTCATTGCACGGACAGTTAGTTAATGAATTGAGTGTTTGCATGTTAAGAACCAATTTTAGACTTGAAGCTATGGATCTAATTATTGTAATTGGATGTCTAATTATTATTTGCATGAGATCTATTTAAGAGACTCATAGGCTATATTGTAAAAGTGTGCTAGAGAGTAAGAGAGCCAATATTAGCTCCTTCTGTGTGTGAAGAGAGCATGGTGAGTTTTTCCTAGTGCCACAGTGCCAAGTGTGGGTGTTGGTTTGGAGAATCAGAAGGATTCTTCATGTATGTAGGATCTTGGTCGGCGAGTGTGCAAGGCCACATTTGGAGATCTGCATGGTAAGTAAGATCATTGATCTGCAGGTGTATGTGTGTGCATGTTCTAGGTTTGCAGGTGTGTAGAACCAGGTTGATCTATAGGTGGCAGCAGAATCAAGGTGACAGCAACACAACAGGGAGCAGAATCAGGCAAGATCTACTTGGAGTACGGTGTGTACTCGGTTGGAGAGCAAAGAGGAAGGCAAGGTAGTTCCTTCCAAAGTAAGATCATTTGAGTTGCAGGTTGTTGCAAGTTCAGGGGAGATCTACTTGAAGTACGATTATGTACTTGGAGTGTGTGGAGCACTTATGGAGTGTGTGGATTACTTGTGGAGTGTGTGGAGCACTTGTGTACTGGCAGTAGTGGATACTGACTGGTTGGAGGTGAACACCAACTCTTTGTTTGAGTTGTGTGTTGGGACCATAAGAGAGAGAGCTTTGAGGAAATAATTACTGTACACTTGAGGTGTGGGAAGCCTCTGAGAGGAGTGAATAAGAAGTGGCATCTTCTTTATTGTATTCTTTTCTGGATGAGTATTAATACAAGTTGGGTATTGTCTCTCATATTCTGTGTTATTTTTGGTTTCTAGTTACTTGTTACTTCTGGTTAATTCCGTATCTTAATTTTCTTGTATATGGTAATCAATGGTGCTTCCACAGGTTCCTAACAATTTTCATCTTCATTGGGGAAGGGAAAATTGTAAGTTTCAAAGACCATAGCTAAACTTGAGGGGCCCAATTCATGAGGGAGATCTAGAGGATTCATCATTTGATCATGTCTGACCATTTCCCTTTAGAAGATTTTAAAGGTTGCATAAAACTCTACATAGTCCAATTCCCCATGTTGTGATGTGTTATGAACTCTACACCAATTAGACAAAACTGACTCCATGATATTGATTTCTAGAATCTTAGTGATTTTTTGTTGTTCTACAGTATTAGTGGATCTATTGAAAGTCATATTATATCTTGGAAAGCCAAAATTTTGGTTATAGTTTTTATTAGTGGTATTACCCATCCTTTTCTGCATATTCAAGGATTTATTGCTCAACTTTTGAACCATTCTTTATATAGATTCCAATTCAGCTTTGGTAGAGTCATCACCTTGGGTGATTGTTGTGTTGGAGTGAGTTAAATGTTGATTTTTTTGGTTCTACTGATGGCCATTCCTTTGTGCTTGATTGTTCAGGAAACCATAATTATGATTAGTTGTTTGTTGTGTCATGGGAGGTAAAATGCAAAATTGATTTTGGTTGAATGCAAAAACATTTTAATTAGCATGTGGAATTGGATTGAAATATATAAAGCCATTATTAAATGTTTTTTCCCTTGAATTTTGAGGATTAAGCTATAAATTGAGCTACTTTTCAATGTTGATAGCTTATTCATATGTCAAGGCTAAAGTATTAGTGGTAGTATCTCTCCTCATAAATACTATAGTGATGGGATCCAAAGTATTTTTATACATCTTGAGTGCTAGATCTATCTAGAGTTTGTATGTCATGTTCACCCAAGATTATATCTTCTAAAACATTACATTAAAATCTCTAATTGGTTCATTGGGCTCCTTTTTTATGCTAGTGAACTGTTGATACACCAAACTTGGATTAGTAACTTGCCCAAACTATGCAATAAAATTATTTTGATATGAATTTTATGAGGTGATGGAATTCTCCTACATATTTAGATACCAATCATAATTATAATCTTGTAGAGTGAATGGGAAAAGTTTGCATGCAACATCCTCAACTATAACATTCATTAATCTCATAGCAGCCTTGAAATATTTAATGTGCTTTTATGCCATTTTCACACTTGAGGGGAGAAATGTAGGCAAATATTTCTCTAGGTTCCTTGGTAAATTATGTTGATATTTAGGTGATTCGTGCCACATGGCCTAGGACCAAGTGCATAGGGGACAATCAAGTTTGGTTGTGTAGATCAAATGAGTAAAGCTAATTCAAACTGATGTAACCAAACACATTCAATGGAATAGAAGTCTTATTTGTAATAAATGCAACTTATATTCATTAATGGTGAATAGGTGAATTGATACAATGTGTTATAGTGCATGTATTATAGATTAGATACATGGAGCATGTTATCTATGTTATGACTATGTAAAAGGCATCGACCTTCAACTAGATGTGTATGTTACATATTTATACAAAAAAATACAAGAGCAGTTACAATTACTATCAATTACCAAAAATATGGTTACGACCATTCATCTTCCAAGTTGGATGATGGTTAAGGAACCTCTTAGATCACATGGATAGGGTAAGTCAACATGTATATGTTCTATGGAATAAAATAATTTGAAGTCTCAAGACTATAGGGCACACAAGAACAAGGTGCATGGATCTATGAGATATAAATGGTATGGGAGTCAACAAGTAGGAGTAGAAGTTAGTATGGAGCAATAAGGCATGTGAGGGCATAGAAGTTAGTGATCAAGTGTAGGACTTGGTATGTAAGGTTATTAGTCAAATTCATGCAAAGGAGCATGAAATATTAAGTGGATATGTATGTGTGACACAAAAGAGAAAATGAGGATTGAAATAGATGGTGAAAAAGTTATACATGGATGATTCTCTCTTTCTTGGAGAGAAATGCTCTCTATTACATCAATGTGAAGTTACAAAAACTATACTTGAAGTTGATATGAAGTATACCACTTGGCTTGATCAGTGAATTATCCAAACTTGAACACTTTGAAAATTTTATGTGTGCCATGGTGGGTGTGTGTGTCTATCACTTCAATGTTTTAGGCCTTCTTTGTGAGGCACAAAAGCGTGAGATCTAAATCAAAAGGATGTTGTGTCATTATTATCTCAAGAAATGGTATATTTTAAGGTTTGAGAATCTCCATGTTGAAGATTGGGTACATGCCAAAGTACTATGGCAATTCAAGAACTAAAGAATTCTCACCATTTGCATGCATAATGGTGTAATGACCATAGTGCAAAGGCTTGATATTTTTGTGTGTACTTTTGAAGTGCTCTTTCTAAAGTTATAACCATACTTTATCACTGACTCAAAATGCATGAGGTCTAAAATGTGTGTCATGGTACTCCTTGTATTTTACTTGGGTGCAAGAGAGTATCTATTAAACTTACTGGTGAATAGACTTAATGTGATGTAAAAACTGCTTGACTTTGTTTACTTCCCATTCTTATGCATGTTATTCGGTGTCTGTGGGTACATAATAGGAGATGTCAAGAGGTGTTGAAGGTTGAAACCCAAGACATGTCTAGAATGGACTATGTTTATTAGAGCTATAAAGATCCCTATTATAGGCATGTACAAGATATTTTCATCCCAAGTACAAGTATGTACAATTCATAGAATATTAATAAATGTGTGATTGACCACTTTGGTTTACCCATCTATTTGAGAATGAAAAGTTTTCAAATGGTCTAGCTATGTACCCATAAAATGCCATAATTCTTACCAACAATGACTCACAAAGTGTGGATCATGATTAAAGATGATGGAGGTTGGTATCCCAAAATGAACCCAAACATGGTTAAATTAATCCTGTGTAGTTCCAACTACATCAATGTATTTTGTACAAGTGGCCATGATAACCATCTTGGAAAACTAATCCATGATAATGAACACAACATCATATTATTGTCTCATTGTAGGTAGTCTAGTCATGAAATCCATGTTTATGGATTCCCATGTTCTGGATGAAATCAACAGAGGTGTGTAGAGTCCTAGCTTCTTATTCACCCACTTGGTGATGCAATAAGGAATGTAAGACTTGACATGGCACTCAATTTTGGCATGCATGTGCAAATAGAATAAATGTGACTGTAATGTGGCTAGAGTCTTTATCATGCCAAAGTATCCTAAGTTCTTGGTGTAGTGTGCCTCCCAAATGATTCATTGGCAAGGTACACCAATGGGAACATAGATATGTCTAAGCTCATAAAAAATCTAGTTATATAAGTTGAAATTTGAAAATTATTTACCTTGAAAGAGCTAGTGAAAATCACTGTAAAGTCTTGGTTAGCTGAGTAGAGAGGTAGTTATTCTATAAAGTTGTTTATGCATGTATCCATCACCATGATGAGTGAATGAATAGGTGGTTGACTATGGTAGTTTATAGCCTTGTTTTCCTTCCCTTTCTTGTGCTTTATCATGAGATATAACTAATGTAGGTAAGTCATCCATTTCATATGGCATGCATTTTCTAGCTTTTTCTACATTTACAAGAATTGAAGTGGTTGATGGTCTAAATGAATAACTATCTCTTTCTTGAGAAGGTAATGGTGATATTTATTTATGGCTTGCACAATAGCATATATTTCTTTCTCATAGGTGGAGTACCTATACACCATGTTACTAAACATCTATGAATAGTATGTGACTATAAGTCCATGCTACATGAGCACTACACTGAGTAAATATTTAGATGCATCAGTGTGGATTTAAAATAAGTGAATAATATCAGACATTGTAAGAATAGGTACTACATAGAGGTTTTGATTGAGTGGCTTAAAAGTGCATTATTACATAGGAGTGTATTCAAACATGGATTTAGTATGAGTGAACTAACTGAGAGCCGAAAAAATATGCAAGAAACTAAGGATGAACCTACAGTAAAAGTTATAAATTCCAAGAAAACTCCTTAATTTGGTGATATTATGCCAAGGAGGCTAATCTTGGATCACTTTAATCATTTTTGGATCTACTCTAATATTGATGTAATCAATGATGTAGCCTAGGTATTGGATCTACACACTACCAAATGTACACTTCATAAAGTTGACTTGCAACTTATTTTGGTGCAAAGTGTCTAAGACACACAAGATGTGCTCCATATGTTCCTCCCAAGTCTTGTTAAAGATGAGGATGTCATCCAAGTAGACAATGACAAAGAAGTTTAGGAAAGGTTTGATTAGATCACCCATCAAGTGCATGAAGGTGGTTGGTACATTGGTGAGGCTGAATGTCATGACCAACCATTCATACAATCCCTCCCATGTCTTGAATGTTGTCTTTTATATTTCTTCAAGATGGAATAGAACCTGATGATAACCTAACTTCGAGTCTATCTTGGTGAAGTGTTATGCACCTTAGAGCTAGCCAAAGAGGTCATCAATGTGTGGTAGTGGATACCAATTCTTCACTATGATTTTTTTTAGTGCATAATAGATAATTCAAAGTCACCATAACCCATCCTTATTGGGTGCCAAGACTATCAAACTCCCTTAAAGTGAAGAGATGGGCTTGATCTTTCCCTGATCAAAGAGTTCTTATATCTAGCACTAGACTTCATTATTCACACAAATTAATCCATGATATAAAGGGATATTGGGAAGAGGGGAAATAGGAACCAAATCCATGTGGTGTTTTATTATTCAGTGCATTAGAAGGCCTTCAAGTTTAGTGAATACTTCATTTTTCTACTCCAATAACTTATCAAGCTATTATTGTGATGATGTGCGAGTGTTGTGCATTGAAAGGGTATGATTTGTAATTTTTTGATGTGCAGGTGTGTTAGGGAGGACTATGAGTAACATAAACTTCTACACATGTGATACAAGCTTGCAATGCTACTTGGCAGAGACCAAAGTGACATTGGTCATGGGTACTAACTCAAATATTTTGCTTGAATAGTCCAACATTATGGCTTGGCTTGATATTTTTATTCATGATCATACACCTATGATCTTCCTATTAGGTTTTCATAAACCTCCAAAGGTATGATGTCACAAGTGATGTTGTCTTCCATAGGCTTGACTTTGTAATTAAAAGTGCATTATTTCCATACTTGTATATCCTTCCCTTGCAACAACCACCCCAAAGAGTATGGCTTCGAGTGTGCAGTAATGAAAATACCAAGGTATTGAGTTATGGATTACATAATGATATTTTTTATCTACCAATATCGATGATGATGTGAAGAGGTTGACCCTTCACCTAGAACTTGGTATGGAAGAGGCATTAATGCTCCTTAGATATGCCAATTATAGTGGTTTGGGTGCTTAGACACGAGACATTTAGGTTAGTGTTATCCATTGATGTGGATCTTGATGTAGATTGGGTAAGCAAAGATTGTTGTGTATGACATTTAGAATCATCATGAGTGGATGAGAGATGGTGATGTCACCACTTATCACTAGACTTATTCTTCTATCCTCTGTCTAAATCAAAAGATGTTTGGGTCTTTTATTATTGATAAATCTTCTAGTGTTTCTATTATTTGTGAGAAGTGTGTTATTGTTGCTTCTATACAAAAGTTTGTGATGTGGATCTATCCATAGGTGAGGCATTACACACAACATTAGATGAAGAGGTGGCATGTTGCATCATCCTTACCTTAAATTTAATTTTGGTGGTGTTTTGAAATGATTTCCTTAATGTGTTAAAATTCAATAACTCTATCTTCATATGAATGTAGGGTGAGATTACATGGATGCACTTTAGCACCTTACATGACTCATCTAAGTTCTCTCATAGGTACATAGATTAGTTATGGAATATGTTGGTGTAGTCTTCCATGGACTGATCTTTGCATTTTCACAATTGTTATAACTTGATGAATTCATCCTCAAGGTGGTGAAGATGGTAGTATTCCTCCTTCAACGTGTTATCAAAAATCTTATAGGATTTAATTAGAATGAACTCTTGTGTACGCTATGCAATATAAACCTCCCGCTAGTGAGCCATCAAATAGGGTATTTTTATTACTACAAAGGTGATCTTCTCAGACTCATCAAAGTGATTTACTAAGAAGTATACCTCAAGCTATCAAATCTAGGCATCTAATGGTTTGGCATTGATCTTTCCTTTGAATAGAGGTATGCCAAGATATACTCACACTTTGAAGGGGTCTATTATTGAAACCACTATTGAGATAATTATGGAGGTGGTTTGAAAGATGTCAAGTTGAACTATACCATTAATTTATAGAATTGGCTAAAAAGTGTAGTTTATTGTGCCTCCATAGCATCATCAATGAGATTCTAAACTTTTGGTGCTACCTCAAGTTATTTATGGGTGTCAACCTCTTAATTTTGTTGTATATTTATTACAACTATTTAAAAATAGAACTAATTAACAAACCTTCCTTATCAAGTTGTGCTCATGTGTTTACAAGCATAGAAATAAGATAAAGCTTTCTACTCTGAAACCAATGATCCATACCATGGGGCCCAAGACCAAGTGCATAGGGGACACCAAGTTTAATTTTGTAGAGGAGTAAATGAGTAAAACTAATTTACATTGAAGTAACTATTGTCACTTGGATTTTCACCCTTTGAGGAGATGAAAATCTCTTCTCATCCAAGTGGCATAATGGAATCACCTATAGGCTTGTGGGTAGCTTAAGGAATGAGGTGAATCTCTAGTTAGGGCTAGCTCCCTTGATGTACCACTTTGGATTGTAACTAAACTTAGCTTGGGGGGTGAAAAGGGAGAAGGATAACTGAAATCAAACTAATCTAAGGGAGGTAATACACCAAATAACATGATGACATCCAACCATATGCATATTACACTTGAAATCAAAGGATAAACTAAAGATACACTTCTCAAATCTTCATCTTCTCACATTAATATTACATTATGAGGTTATGGATGAATTTGAAAAGCTAGGAGGACTATACAAGAGTCCTATGAGGTCATTAATTAATATACTAACTCACTTAAACCATGAACAACTCTTGGAACACTTCACAAGCCCTACAAGAAGAGGCTATAAATAGGTGAAAGAATGGAACAACCTGTTAAGGAATCCATAGTTTTCACTAAGAAATATTCATCATAAAATTTAACACACTAAGAATAGTCATAGAGGAAGTAAACATCAGTATTATTAATGATCAAAAGGTATAAATTTGAGTAGGGCTTCACCATACTCAGGTGGAACATTCAATATAATGGCAAAATGGCTAGTTCTTATAGAACTTGTGAGAGAGAGAAGAAAAGAGAAGTGAAAGGGTCATAAGGACACTTGTAAATCTGATAAAAGGATTTAATTGTGCATGTGGAGATGGTATGGGATGGACCATGTAAGGTCTGTAATCCCAAGTGTCAATCCAAATCATAAATCTCATGAAAATTGGTAAAAAAACTCCTCATTTTGGGTCAAAATGTTGCCTTCATGATTTAGACTTGTTTGAACATCCCATAACTAATTATGAGTAGTTAAAATTATTTTAATGGAAGGTAAAGATATCATACATTCATCTTCATTCATTTTTTACATGATTGGTAATCTATAAACCTCTAAAAGTGAACCATCATCATCTGTTGTCCAAATAACTCATCTTTACTACACCTTGCACATTTGGCCTCAAATTTGGCTTTATTTTTCCATTAAAATACATTGGATGGAGTTATTTACAATATTAAATACCCTCCATGACCTTTTAATCATTAGTGACACCTTAAAATCACTTTCCCTTAGAGTTTCCACACTTCTCACTAGCTCATCCAATAGACCAATTTTGACTAGCTGAGTTGAAGCACTTAATGTGGACACTTAGGAGTTGTTTCAATGAATAAGATTAAAATTATGAGTTATTTTAAGTATTAATTTTTCCATCCATATTATTTTTATCTCTTTAAACATCTTATAACCTATAAAACACACAAAATAGTGAGGAAAACCTTGTTTTTACCCCCATCCATACAATTTCATACAATAAAAAGGCATGGGGAGTATCCTGACTAAGTCCTTAAAAAAATCCAATCCTTTTTTTAGTAAAAATATTCCATTTTTATATCTATCCAAATCCATTTCCTCCATCAGGTCACTATCAAGGGTTTACAAGGGTTTTAGAGAAGTTTTGACCCTTAATCTTTGTTCATGACAATTTGAAATTTAAGTTTCCAACCAATTTCAATATTTTCATGTTAAAGGACCTCAATATTTTCCCCAAAGTCATTTAGCTCCCATGAAGAACCTCCAAGAATATATAAGCATTTGAATGTGACATGTTCGAGCTTGATTTATCCATTTGCATAGGCCTAAGATGAGGTTTTAGCTAAAAAAATATTATTTATGCTTCATCTACCCTCCAAAATATTTTAAATGTCATAAATTTCCTTAAAAAAAAAATTAGTTCATTAGGATGTTCATTTCATGTGGAAAGTGAAAGTGAATCCTCATTTGGGCATTAGGCCTAATGTTGCTCAATAGGCATGCTTGTAACTTAAAGCACAAAATGACTTTTTTGAGGGCTTCCTTGAATTCCATTAGATAAAACACATCTAATATAACCCTTTTCACATGATTAAATAATTTTCAATTCCTCTCCCATGCCAAAATGAATAATGACCTTTCATTTGACCTTAGGCTTGACCCCTTACCTAATAGGCTTGACTGCACCTCCAAGAGTTCTGACCATCCAATCAAGTTATATCATCTTTTGAGGTGTTATTTACATTTCCATATGTGTAATAAAACTTATCACACCTCCCCTTCATGATTACTCAACACTTATCTTACCTTACCACATTCCTTTCCTGAAAATGTAGAATTTTGCATAAGGAAAGGCCCTCTATCTGAGACAAAACAGAGGGCACTTCCCCTATTTACTTAAGCTTATTGAATGGTTGAGGAGATTACAAAACTAATAAATACATTTTCTACAAATTTTTGGCTCTTTCTCATATCGTTTTACCTTCTAATACTATGAAAGTCTGAGACAGACCTGTTAACGAGATTATGTGCAAGAAATTCCAAAGGGGACTATGTTTTTTCCTTTTGAGTCTTTCATTTGATATATTTGAACTAATTAAAGTGTATCCAAGATTAAATCACCATGTTTTATATTTTTAAAAACCATTCATGACTTTACCTTACTATAAATATTCCCCCATGCACCCTAAGTTCATAAAATGAGTCCTCCTTGCCTAACTGAGACACCTTGATTTTGGACCTACTTGGAGGATACTTGAGGTGAAATTTATCTTGAACATGGAAGATATGTGTTATCCTTAAATCCTTTGGAATAAAAATCATCCATTCATACATAATTTTACCTTGGATGAACTATAACACTTCCAAATCAT
This sequence comes from Torreya grandis, assembly GCA_037957365.1. Classification (NCBI taxonomy): domain Eukaryota; kingdom Viridiplantae; phylum Streptophyta; class Pinopsida; order Cupressales; family Taxaceae; genus Torreya; species Torreya grandis. Next base: position 789,049 of record JARHVA010001727.1, on the reverse strand, counting down.
CAAGTTTAGTTCACTATCTACCATATTTGTTGTAGGTGTACATTTGACTTAAGTTTAGCCTAGTTATGATGTTTGAAAACATTATTTGAATCCCCTTATGTCTCATATCACGTTTTTATACTAAAATTAACTTTGAAATATATAATTCATCATTAAAACCTTTATTGATTCACTATCTTTATATCATAGTTGACTGTGTTTTTGTCTTTGATGTAACAGTTGTAGATGATATTGCATAGTTTTAGGCCTTTAGGACATTGAATACATATTTCCTTAAATATATATATACCATCAAGGCTATATTAATTAATTCCATCCTTTCACAAAACTTTAAACTTATTACATAATATAATCTTGGATTGCTTTTGACAGTAACCCCTGCCTATAGGTGCATGTTTTGTGAGGTACAGGGAACATGTAGGTGCTAATGGAAGACCCCAACACATTATAACATTCCTTTATTTATTATCCTTAGGTAAAATTTATATTTTAAACCATTTTAAACATGCATACATGTGGTAAGGTATAATTTTAATTTGGGTGGAGAAAGGTCCTTTTGGACTCAAGACTGTAGATAGTACTAGTTGTTTTCAGTGTCTCAATTGGCAAGTTTGAGCCATCTAGAAACCAATCTCTGTTAGGGTGTGGAGCTAAAATCTTCACCTAAGGCAAACAGGAGGAGGAGGTTTTTGAGCTTGACAGTCGCCAACGTTGGTAGGCCACAACTAATGTCGGTCAGGGGAGCGCAGAGGAAACTGGCATCGGCAGGAGATCGGCCGGCGTCAGTCACCTCCAGGAAGGCAGGGATCGACGTCGGTCACCTGTAGTGGTCAGAACTGCTGTTGACGAATAGTCAGTTAAGTGAACGTGAATTTTGCATGTTAAATACTAGTTCAAGTCTTTGAGCCGCCCGTCTAATTAGTGTATGCATGAGATCTATATAATAGACTCATGGGCTGTATTGTTAAGCGCAGAACTTGTAGAACCCAAGTGTGGAGCTTGGAGAGTTCTTCCCATGGTGGAATCAAGTAGGATTCCCCATGTATGTAAGATCAAGTTTAATATGCAGGGTGTTGCAGGATCATGGAGGAGATCTACATGTGATAAGTAAGATCAGGTTGGTCTGCAGGGAGATGTGTGAATGCGAGGGTCAGACAGAGATCGGCAGGTTGGCCAGGATCCAAGGTGACAACAATACATCAGGAGCAAGATCATGGTAAGATCTACTTGGAGTACCGATTCGTACTCGATTGTACCAGATGTACAATGAGGTGAACAACAGCTTGTGTTAGCTGTGTGTTGTGACCTATGAGAGAAGATTACTTAGGTGGGAAGATTACTTAGAGCCCTTGAGGTGTGGAAGGCCTTGTAGAGGTGGAGAAGAGTGTGATCTCTTTATTGTAATTTCCTTTGTAATGAGTTGAATACAATTATGTGTTGCCTCTCAGTTTCTGTGTTATTTCTCATTCATAGTTATTTGTTCTTCTGATATTTTTGCATGTTTAAGTTGCTTATACATTAGTAATCATGTGTGCTCTTAAATCTAACATGTTGTGTCAGAGATTTAGGGAACTTAGGGTCCTATCAATTGGTATCAGAGTGAGGTTGGACATTCTTAGAGTGAGCTTGACTAATAGGTGGTTTAGATCTGTTAAGTTTTGTTGATTACAGGTTACTCACAGGGGTTGCTGTTTGAGTGGGAATATAGCAAGGTAGAAGAATGGAGAAATTTAGACACAGGTGTAGCACCATAGGGAGTGTGGTGGGTTGTCTTCAAGTGGGAGCTTAAAGAGGAATACAAGCCAGGATGTAGATTAGACAGAGTACTGGTATGGGTACAGGTGCAGCTCTTTATCTCCAAGTGGGAGATTGTTAGGGTGTGGAGCTAAAATCTTCACCTAAGGCAAATAGGAGGAGGAGGTTTCTGAGCTTGACTATCACCGGCGTCGACAGGCCACAACCGATGTCGGTCAGAGGAGCGCATAGGAAATTAGCATCGGCAAGAGATCAGCCGACGTCGGTCACCTCCAGGAAGGTAGGGACCAACGTCGGTCACTTGTAGTGGTCAGAACTGCTGTTGACGAATAGTCAGTTAAGTGAACGCAGACTTTACATGTTAAAGACCAATTCGAGTCTTTGAGCCACCCGTCTAATTAGTATATGCATGAGATCTATATAATAGACTCATGGGCTATATTGTTAAGTGCAGAACTTGTAGAACCCAAGTGTGGAGCTTGGAGAGTTCTTCCCATGGTGGAATCAAGTAGGATTCCCCATGTATGTAAGATCAGGTTTGATATGCAGGGTGTTGCAGGATCATGGAGGAGATCTACATGTGATAAGTAAGATCAGGTTGGTCTGTAGGGAGATGTGTGAATGCAAGGGTCAGACAGAGATCGGTGGGTTGGCCAGGATCCAAGGTGATAGCAATACATCAGGAGCAAGATCATGGTAAGATCTACTTAGAGTACCAGTTCGTACTCGATTGTATCAGATGTACAATGAGGTGAACAACATCTTGTGTTAGCTGTGTGTTGTGACCTATGAGAGAAGATTACTTAGGTGGGAAGATTACTTAGAGCCCTTGAGGTGTGGAATGCCTTATAGAGGTGGAAAAGAGTGTGATCTCTTTATTGTAATTTCCTTTGTAATGAGTTGAATACAATTATGTGTTGCCTCTCAATTTCTGTGTTATTTCTCATTCATAGTTATTTGTTCTTCTGGTATTTCCGCATGTTTAAGTTGCTTATACATTGGTAATCATGTGGGCTCTTAAATCTAACAAGTTATGTCAGAGCTTTAGGGAACTTAGGGTCCTGTCAATTGGTATCAGAGTGAGGTTGGACGTTCTCAGAGTGAGCTTGACTAACAGGTGGTTCAGATCTATTAAGTGTTGTTGATTACAGGTTACTCACAGGGGTTGCTATTTGAGTGGGAGTATAGCAAGGCAGAAGAATGGAGAAATTCAGACATAGGTGTAGCACCATAAGGAGTGTGGCGGGTTGTCTTCAAGTGGGAGCTTGAAGAGGAATACAATCCAGGATGCAGATTAGACAGAGTACTAGTATGGGTACAGGTGCAGCTCTTTATCTCCAAGTGGGAGATTGTTAGGGTGTGGAGCTAAAAGCTTCACCTAAGGCAAACAGGAGGAGGAGGTTTCTAAGCTTGACAGTCACCAACATTGGTAGGCCACAACTGATGTCGGTCAGGGGAGCATAGAGGAAACTGGCATCAGCAGGAGATCGGCCGGCATTGGTCACCTCCAGGAAGGCAGGGACCGACATCGGTCACCTGTAGCGGTCAAAACTGTTGTTGATGAACAGTCAGTTAAGTGAACGCAGAGTTTGCATGTTAAAGACCAGTTTGAGTCTTTGAGCCACCCGTCTAATTAGTGTATGCATGAGATCTATATAATAGACTCATGGGCTGTATTGTTAAGCGCAGAACTTGTAGAACCCAAGTGTGGAGCTTAGAGAGTTCTTCCCATGGTGGAATCAAGTAGGATTCCCCATGTATGTAAGATCAGGTTTGATATGCAGGGTGTTACAGGATCATGGAGGAGATCTACATGTGATAAGTAAGATCAAGTTGGTCTACAGGGAGATGTGTGAATGCGAGGGTCAAACAGAGATCGGCAGGTTGGCCAGGATCCAAGGTGACAACAATACATTAGGAGTAAGATCATGGTAAGATTTACTTAGAGTACTAGTTCGTACTCGATTGTACCAGATGTATAATGAGGTGAACAACAGCTTGTGTTAGCTGTGTGTTGTGACCTATGAGAGAAGATTACTCAGGTGGGAAGATTGCTTAGAGCCCTTGAGGTGTGGAAGGCCTTGTAGAGGTGGAGAAGAGTGTGATCTCTTTATTGTAATTTCCTTTGTAATGAGTTGAATACAATTATGTGTTGCCTCTCAGTTTCTGTGTTATTTCTCATTCATAGTTATTTGTTCTTCTGGTATTTCCACATGTTTAAGTTGCTTATACATTGGTAATCATGTGTGCTCTTAAATCTGACAAGTTGTGTCAGAGCTTTAGGGAACTTAGGGTCCTGTCAATCTCCATTAATCATCCTCTCTATAAATATATCCTACCTATTTTATATTATATATAATTCAAATTCCAACTATATATATTTTCAAAATCTCGTTGCATCTCTATTCTAATAAAACACCTAAGACCTATGTTTTCCCTTTTTAGGAACTGTAGGCCTGAAAAATCAGTTAACATGCTTGATCAAAGTTTTCATTCTCATTTGTCCATTAAACATGTCAAACATGAATTTTAAGGTTAATTTATAATATTTGTATCTTAATAATATCTTTAACTCATGTTCCAACTCTTTATATGGCCCATTAAACCCTTTGCTAGCATGTACAGGCATATTATTTGAAGGTATAAGCAGTAAGTAGAAAAGAAATCATGTGTGTATTAAATGTTTTCATGAATAAGTTTGATATATTTAAATAAATTTAAAAAATATTATATCACTATCCAAATGTTTAAACAAGTCTCAAAACTTCATTTTCAATAATGAAAACTTTGCAAGCACCTATAGGTGTGTGTTCATGACTACCTTGGGTGAGAATGTGGTACATAACTACATAGGCTCTCTTCATGAAAAGTGAAGTTTATCATAAGTTTTTCTTAATGAAAGATAATTTTAAACATAATTATACTTCTAAAACACCTCCATGGTCATCCTAAATAATTTCTCCACACGTACTCCAACATAGCTGCAAGTGAATTTGAGTAGAGAGTTGGTTATGAGGAAAGGCAAGATTGCAAGTTATCAAAAACATGGTGTATGAGATTAATTATGAATTTAAATTGATAAATATGGTATTATATTAGTAAAAAAAACACACCACATTCCTGTGAGACCTTTGAAGAAGAACACATAGTCTAAAACAAGCAAAATTGACTGAAACTGCACATCGTGACACCCTTCTACAAAGTGAGATAATTTGTTCACACAAAAACCATGTAACATGAAACTAAGCATGGGTACCATTAGGGGAAATATCCAATATCATCTATAACCAATACTAACAAGTGGATTGTATGGATCTTCTTAAACTAAGGTAAAACTTGTAGGGTTCATAGATTAGTAGGTAGATTTGCACAGTCAACTTGATAGCAATGGTTCATAAAGCTCAGGGTACCATTTATCTTAAACCAAACACAAAAAGTAATTTTAATAAGTTTATAATATTTCCCCAAGATAATTTTTCCTAAAACTTCTTGAGCTATCTATACCAAGCAAAAACTTGCAAGTCACATTTGCTTGCCAAAAAGGGTGAGAAAAGAGATGAAAATTTATGAGCAAGAAAAATTACTTAAAAATAATGTAAATTATCATGGGCTACATTAATATTCACATTTAAACCTTGTCCAAGTGGCACACTTCCCAAAGAGGCTGTACAAGTGCCATTTTCTTCTCTTTTCACTAGAAAACTATCTTTTCTTCTGCATAACCTACCATATTTCAGTTTTTTCAATTAATTAAGACCTTTAGGGACACATTGTGAATGAAATCACATTTTTACAACTTTACATTTCCCAATAAACTCATATAAATCATTAAATACACCTACTTGACCCCTAAAATGACCCACAATGATAAATGGACATAAAAAATAATTGACCAAGGCTAATATAATATCATTTAAGATTAATTAACATGTAATATACCCAATAACACTCATATTACACCCCTTATTTACCTAAAAATTCATTTTTTTACCTATAGGTGCCCCAATTTGACTAAAAATCCAAATTTGGTCAACAAATTAGTGACTCATAGGGGTGGTATGCCTGTTATAATAACTAGACTAGTAGACTTATGAGTTAATTTCGATTAGGAGTCATCTAAATTCTAATTCAAACAAGGATACCTTTTACTATTGAGCATTTACCAAGACAAGACAACTAATGACTACCTCAAACACACAAAGCAAAGGACACACACAATAAAGAAAGCAAACACATACACACACACACACACGTGTGTGTGTGTGTGCGTGCGCGCATGCTCAAATCACTTAGGGGAATCTGAAAAAAACTATTATGTAAAACTAACAACCAAACATACCTCCATTTTTAGGATCAAAGGGAAAGTTTCTCAAATCTCCTTTTGCATGAGATGGATGAGGGTGCCAAGCATGTTACTCTTTAGATTAAAAACTTGATGGACCAAACCTATTTCTTGGCACTTCACTTGATTTTTTATCAAGTAGATAATCTTTAAAAAGGTCTAAAATTTATACATATTCCTCTTTACCTTTTACACATGCTTCATTTTTTTTCCCACACTCTTTCTTATGATCAACTTTCATCCTCTTTGTAGGCATGGTCTCAAAAGGAATGATTTCTTGTTCTTTGAAATATTGAGGCCAATAGAGGCTTATATTGACCTCATATACTGATGTGTAATTTTTTATTTTTATTTCTCAATTATTTCATGTTTTACAATGTAATTTTTATCATCTATGACATATTGAATAAATTCATCTTTCTTACCATCACTTGTAACCAGCCCTAAAGGAGTTAGAGATCCCTTTAGAGATTCAAAATCTTTGTAAATATCTTAAAATCTATGCCATAAGTCATCATATTCACTTTTATTATCATCATGAAGGGTAAAAACAAGAGAGACTCCAATTTTTCTTTAGATTCCAATTAGACCTCTTCCAAGATTTCTTCTTCAACACAAGGAGTGTATGCTTCATCGTCAACCAAACAAAGAGATTTAACACAAGAGCTCACCTATTATTCATCACTTAGGACCTCTTGAGGGTTTTCAAATTGCACCTCAGCTATCATAATATAATTTTTTTTCAAGGTCTAAAACATCTTCCAACTCCTTCTTAGTTATGCTAAGACTATGCATCTTGAAATCTAGGAACCTAGCCCAATAAGGTTGCCAAGGAGTTGCACTTTCTTCAGTAAGATTTATGAATTTTAATCAACCAATTTCTCTTCTTGAGGTTCCCACACCACATTTCCATCAAGGTAAATGGTTTTAGGGTGAGGACAAAATGAACTATTTGGTGGAGGTGAAACATAGGGCTCAAAATCATATTGAGAATGTAAAGTAAGAAGTTCTTTTGGGATCTCTTAAGGAAGGGGAGGCAGACCTTGGGTTAAAACCACTTTATTTTATTCATTCCACTTGATCAACACCTCATTCACATATTATTTGGCTTGATTAATCTCTTGAGGAAGGTTAGATGGGGTGTTTTTAGGCATAGGATCTTCTTTTGGGTCTAAACCTTCCATCTTCTTTGACTTAGCAACCTCTTCTTTGATTCTAACTCCTTAATTTGCATGGTTAGTTTTTCTTGGAAATTTTTATTTTGAATTTCATAGGAATCATCATGATAAAAATGAATACATAAGGGTTGACATGGATCATAAGAATTTTCTTGAGGAAAGGTAGGAGGAACTTATAAAGGACCAACTTAATTCACCACTTCACACTCCTTATCAACCAAACTTCCATTCTCTTTATTCCCCCATGATTCTATTATCTTACTCCATCTTAGTATGTTAGGATTATAAATATTTTCTTGAGTAATGGTGGGAGGGGTTTGTCTAGGATCTAGCTCTTTCTCAAATTCACACTTTTTGTCAAGACTTTTCTCCTCTTTCTTTCCCCATGACTCCACTATCTTATCCCAGCTTAGAATGTTAAGATTTAAAGTCTCCTTTTGAGGTGGTGGGGACTAAATATGAGAGGGAAATGGTGGTTTGAACTCCACTTCCTTTAATTCCAACATGTATTGGTTCATATGCATATTTTCCAACTCGATCTACCTATCAAGATTATCTTCAAACACAAGATTTCTCTTTCCAACTCTCTCCTCTAGTTGATTGGGAAAATGATGACTTTGATGGGCTTGATTTGTCTCGTGAGTAGGGGTCATATATGGCTATTATTAAACTTTGGGAAGTGGATATGAAGGCTGATAGGTATGGTGATGTTACCTTTCATGAACTCCTAGCCTATCCTCTAAATAATAAACTAGACCACTCACATCAAGCATCTCACTTGTGAACCTTTGCCAATTGGCTCTCACAATAGGTACCCACTCTCTTTTGATCAACTATAATGCTTATATTACCCTGTTAATGACATTATTAGTAAAATATATATCATATCCTCTTTGTGTGTCAATATCCAACATATACCTTTCATATCCCAAGTGGGTCTTCTTGAAGGTGGAGATGAGTTGGCTTGAGGAGTGGCTAGGTTGACTAGGAGCAAGACATGGAGAAGGATGATTTTAGGACTGATATACTACATGCATGGGATGGAAAGAATCATATTGGGTTTGATGAAATTCATATTGAGGCTGGTAAGTATCATGATAAGATTGATCAAGGACTTGTTCATATTGATAGGGAATGGTACAAGCTTGAAGTGTCTCACCAAATTGTAGAGATCAAAACTCAACACCAAAGTCAGCCATGAAACCTCATTGAAATAAATAAAACATGTTACCATCAATATTCAAAGGATAACATAGGATACTTAACCATATGATATATCTTTAGAGTCACCATTGATGCTTGAATAGATGCCTTTAAAGGCTTATTGTTGAGAGACATCACCAAAAATCTCCCAACCTCCTGGACCAAGGATCCCACTAGGCATGCAAAAAACTATTTGCACTTGGATTTACACACTTTTAGGAGATGAAAATCTCTCCTCATCCAAGTGGCACAATGGAATCACCTCTAGGCTTTTGGGAAACCTAAGGAATGAGGTGAATCTCTAGATAGGGCTAGCTCCCTTGATGTACCACTTTGTATTGTAACTACACTTAATTTGGGGTGTGAAAAAGGAGAAGGATAAATAAAATAAAACTAATCTAAGGGAGGTTCTACACCAAATAACATGATGACATCCAACCATATGCATATTATACTTGAAATCAAAGGACAAATTGAAGATACAGTTCTCCAATCTTCATCTTCTCACATCAATGCTACATTATGATGTTATGGATGAATGTGAAAAGATAAGAGGACTATACAATAGGATTATTAGGGTAATAATTAATATATTAACTCACTTAAACCATGAACATATCTTGGAACACTTCACATGCCCTGCAATAAGAGGTTGTAAATAGGTGAAAGAATGGAACATGTTAAGGAATCTATAGTTTTCACTAAGAAAGATTCATGAACCAATTTAAAACACTAATAATAGTATTATAGGAAGTTAAAATCAGTAGTCTTATTGATAAAAATGTATACATTTGAGTAGGTCTTTACCATACTTAGGTGGAGCATTCAATACAATGCCAAAATGGCTAGTTCTTATAGAACTTGTGAGAGGGAGAAGAAAAGAGAAGTAAAAGGGTCACAAGGTAACTTATAAATCTGATCCAAGGAGTTAATTGTGCATTTTAATAGGTTATGGGATGAAAAATTCAAGGTATGTAATCCCAAGTGTCAATCCAAATCATAAATCTCATGAAAATTGGCAAAAAAACTCCTCATTCTATCTTAGAAAATTGCCTTCATGATTTGGACCTATTTAAACATCTCATAAATAATTATTATCATTTATAATTATTATAATGGAATTTAATGATTTCAAACATGCCTCTACATGTATTGGTTTCATTCTTGGTAATCTAGAAACCTCTGAAAGTGAACCATCATCATCTATTGTCTAGAAAACTCATCTTTCTTATACCCTATACATTTGGCCTTAAATTTGGCTTCAAATTTTCATGAAAATATGTGGAATGGAGTGAATTAAAATTTTAAATACCCTACATGTCTTTGGAATCATCAAGGACACCTTAAAATCACTTTCCCTTAAAGTTTCCACACTTCTCACTAGCTTATCCAATAGCACAGTTTTGATTGGTTGAGTTGAATCACTTGGTTTGGAAACTTAGGAGATGTTTCAAGGAATAATAATGATATTTTGAGTTATATTAAGTCTTAATTTTTCAATAAATATGATTTTCATCTCTTGAAACCTCTTATAACCTACAAAACACATAAAATAGTGAGAAAAACCATGTTTTTGTCCCCATCTGTACAAGTCCATACAATCAAAAGGCATGGGGAGTAGCCTAACTAAGTCCTTAAAAAAATAAAATACTTTTTCTATGTAAACTATTCCATTTGTATATCTATCCAACTCCATTTCCTCCATCAAGTCACTATCAAGGGTTTACAAGGGTTTTAGAGTAGTTTTGATCCTTAAGCTTTATTCATGAAATTTAGACATCTAAGTTTCCAACCAATTTCACTAGTTTGATGTTCAAAGACCTAAATAACTTCCCCAAAGTCCTTTATATCCCATGTAGATCCTCCAAGAAGATATGATCATTTGAATGTGACCTATTCAAGCGTGATTCCTCCATTTGTACATGCCTAAGATGAGCTTTGGGATAAAAATGATTATTTGTGATTTCTCTACCATCAAAAATATTTTACATGTCCTAAATGACCTAAAAAAAAATTTATTTCATGAGTGTCTTCATTTCATATGGAAAGTGAAAGTGAATCCTCATTTGAGCATTAGGCCTAATGTTGCTCAATAGACCTGTTTGTAGCTTGAAGCACAAAATGACTTTATTGAGTATTTATCTACATTTCATTAGCTTAGACACATCTAATATAACCCTATAAAATTATTTAATAATTTTAAATTCCTCTCTCATGCCAAAATGAAAAATGACCTTTCATTTGGCCTTAGGATGGGCCCCTTGCCTAATAGGCTTGACTGCACCTCCAAGAGTTTTTACCATCCTATCAAGTTATGTCATCCTATGAGGTTTTATTTACATTTTCATATGTGTAATATAACTTATCACACCTCCCCTTCATCCTTAATCAACTCTTATCTTACCTTACCACTTTCCTTTCCTCAAAATGCAAGATTTTACCTAAGGAAAGTGCCCTCTATTTGAAACAAAATAGAGGGAACTTATAATATTTCATCAAACTAATTTAATGGTTAAGGATATTCCCTAACTCATAAATACATTTTATACCAATTTTGGGCTCTTTTTCATATGGTTTGATCTTCCAAAACCATGAAAGTCTGAGACAGACTTGTCAAGGAGACTGTGTGTAGGAAATTCCAAAGGGGACTATGTTTTTGCCTTTTGAGTCTTTAATTTGCTGGATTTGAACTAGTGAAAGTGTCTCCAAGATTAAATCACCATGTTTTATATGTTTAAAAACCATTCATCACTTTACCTTACTATAAATCTTCTCCCATGCACTCTAAGTTCATAAAATGAGTCATCCTTACTTGACTGAGACACCTTGATTTTGGGCCTACTTGGAGGATACTTGAGGTTCCATTTATATTTAACATGTAATATAGGTGTTATCCTTACAAAATTATGAATAATAATCATCCATTCATACATACATTTATCTTGGATGAACTATAACACTTCCAAATCATCAAGTTTAGTTCACTTTCTGCCTTGTTTGTCATAAGTGTACATTTGGCTTAAGTTTAGCTTGGTTATGATGTTTGAAGACATTATTTGAATCCAATTAGGTCTAATATCATTTTTTTATACTATAATTCAATTTAAAATATCTAAGGAATCATCAAACCCTTGATTGAGTCACTATCTATTTTAGTCATAACTGACTATGTTTTTGTCTTTGATGTAATAGTTGTAGATGATATCACATAATTTTAGGCATTTAAGACATTGAATACATATTTATTTAAATATATACATACCATTAATAATATTTTAATTCATTATATCCTTTCATAAAACTTTAAACTTCTTAAACAATATACTCTTAGACTACCTTTGACAATAACCCCTGCTTGTAGGAGCATGTTTTGTGAGGTACAAGGAACTTGTAGGTGCCAATAGAAGACCCCAACATAGTATAACATTATTTTGTTGATGATGTTTAGGTAAAATTTATATTTTAAACCATTTGAAACATTAATACAAGTGGCATGGTATAATTTAAATTTGGATGGAGAAACATCCTTTTGGACTCAAGACTGTAGATAGTACTGGTTGTTTTCAGTGTCTCAATTGGCAAGTTTGAGTCATCTAGAAACCAATATACATTGATCTCATCTCTCTAAATATGTAATATCTCTTATCTATTATATATAATTCAAATTACACCTAGATATATGTTCCAAATACACTTTCATCTCTATTCCAGGACACCGATAAAACACCTAAGACCTATGTTTTCCCTTTTTAGGGACTGTAGGCCTAAAACCTCAGTCAACATGTTTGATCAAAGTTTTCATTATAATTTTTCCATTAAACATGTAAAACATGAATTTTAAGGTTTATTTATAATATTTGGGTCTTAATAAAATTTTCACATCATGTTTTAGCCTCTTTATATGTCCCCTTAGACCCTCTAATAACATGTACAGACATATTGTTTGAAGGTATAAGTAATAAGTAGAAAAGGAATCATGTGTGTATTAAATGTTCTTATGAAAAATTCTAAGATCTTGACCAATTTTAAAAAATTATTCCACCACTATCCAAATTTTGAAACAAGTCTCAAAGCCTCACTTTCAATACTAAAACATTTACAAGCACCCATAGGTGTGTGTTCAAGATTACCTTGTGTGAGAATGTGATACATAACTACATAGTCTATCCTCATGACAAGTGAAAATTTTCATGAGGTGTTCTTGATTAAAGATAATTTTAAACATAATTATACTTCCAAAATACCTACATAGTCATTCTAAATAATTTCTCCACACGTACTCCAACCTAGCTACAAGTGGATTTGAGCAGAGAGTTGGTTGTGAGGAAAGGCAAGATTGTAAGTTATCCAAAACATAGTGTATGAGATAAATAATTAAGGTAAAATGATCACTATGGTATTATATTAGTATAAACACCACACCACATTCCTATGAGACCTTTGAAGAGGAACACACAGTCTACAACAAGGAAAATTGACTGAAACTGCACATAGTGACACCATTCTACAAAGTGAGATAATTTGCTCACCCAAACACTATGGAACATGAAAAAAATCATGGGAAATATGAGAGGACATATCAAATATCATTTATAACCAATATAATAAATTTTATTGTATGTATCTTCTCAAACAAAGCTAAAACATGTAGGGTTCAAAATTAGTAGGTAGATTTGCATAGTCAACTTGTTAGCAATGGTTTAGAAAGCTCAGGGCACCATTACTCTTCAATAAAACACCAAAAGTAATATGACTGAGTGTAGAATATGAACCCAATATCATTTTTCTTTAAATTTCTCAAGCTATCCATACCAAGAAAAAACTTACAAGTCACTTTTGCTTGCTAAGAAGGGTGAGAAGAGAGATGAATGGTTTTGAGTAAGAAATGTTACTTTTAAATCATACCAAGCATGTAACTAAGCATGGGGGAGCTAAAGAGTCACATTTCAACCTTTTCCAATTTTCACACTTCCTAAAGACGCTGTATAAGTGCCATTTTCTTCTCTTTTCACTAGAAAAATACCTTTTATTCTACATAACCTACCATATTTCAGTTTTTTCAATTAATTAAGACTTATAAGGACACATGGGGCATGAAATAATGTTTCGACACCTTCAAATTTCCAAATAAACCCATCTAAAGTATTAAATGCACCTATTTGACCCCTAAAATGACCTAAAATGATAAATGAACATTAAAACTAATTGACCAAGGCCAATATAACATAATTTAATATTAATTAACATGTAATATACCCCATGACACTCATATTACACCCCCTGTAGACCTAAAAAGTCAATTTTTTACCTATAGGTACCCCAATTTGACTAAAAAGTCAAATTTGGTTAACAATAATCAAACATATGTAATGAAGCAGAAGTCTTATTTGTAGGAAATGCAACTCTTATTCATTAATGGTAAATAGAGAGACTATATAATGTGCTAAAGTTCATATATTATAGATTAGATATGTAGTGCATGTTATCTGTGTTATGATTATGTAAAAAGCATCGACCTTCAATTGGATGTGTATGTTACATATTTATATAATAAAATATAAAATCATTTACAACTACTATTATTTACCAAGAAGATGGTTATGGTAGTTCATATTCTAGGATGGATGATTTTTAAGTAACCTCCTAAATCATGTGGATAGGATGAGTCAACAAATAGATGTGTTGTGGAATCCAAGAAGATAAAGTATTGAGATTATAGGGCACATAAGAGCAAGGAGTGTGGATCAGTGAGTTGTGAAGGGCATGGGAGTCAACAAGTAGAAGCATAAGTTAGCATGGATACATAATGCATGAAAGGGTGTTGAATTCAATGAGTAGGTATATGACTTGGTGCGGGGTTGTAAGGGCACAAAATTTGGGGATCATGCATAGGACTTAGTATCGAAGGTTGTCAGCCAACTTTGTGCAAAGGAGTGCGAAAGACTAGGTGATATGTGTGTGCATGGTATATAATATCAAATTAAGAGTGAGATTAATGGTGCATAAGTTGTGCATGAATCACCAAGAATGGAAATAGTGGATTAGAGTAACCAAGGTTGAGCCATAAGATGGTTGATGAGCATGACATTTATTACTAGGGAAGGTGTCTTGGCCTAGTGTACATAAAGGGTGATCAGTACTAGTCCAGGCCTCCTATGATTTTATAAAGGTGAAACCAAAAGGATAACTTGGGATCTATACCTTGTTACTCTCCTAAGTATCTCCAATATAACTCTATGTAGTGAGTAACCTCTATTATTGAGAAAACACACAAGAGTTCCCTCCTTCTAGAACCATCTTTCCCTATTGCTGTGGATGTGGGTTTTATGTGCACCATAAAACTTGAAAAAGGTAGCCTCTAACATTTTATGATCTCTATGGAAACAAATTTCCACTTTAATGCATGAATTTTAGGTATGAGGTTAAAATAACCAATTGGTGGAATAACAGGTTGAGCTTGCAAATTATTTAATCAAGTTTATGGATGGATATATGAAATCTAAAACAAAGTAAATACTAAGTGATTGGGATGGGTGGAGAGTTAATCTATGGTGGGTAGATTTTAAAAAAACTAAAAAAAAGAAGTAAAGAAAGGTTACTCCCAAGGTTGTTTCTTTGGTGGAGGAGTATCTCTAAGACCAATTTTTGTCATTTGTAGCTATTGCACACTTAAAAACAAACACGGTTAAGCAGTCTAGGGAAAAAGGTATAGGAAAATTAGTGACCTCAGCTAAAGTTTTCTCTCTTTGGATTTTTTGCACATACTTGTGGAGAGATTATATCTAAGACCAAGAAGATATTTAGAGTAGCTACAACACATGCCTATAAGATTATACCAAAAATAAATACTCCTGCACACCCCAAAATATCAACAAAATCTATGTTAATTATTCAAATCAATGAAATTACTAGTATTTAATAAATGTTCCACATCTAATATCAACATACATCAATTATAACAACCATATTCATCTATAGCTTTAGAACACTTCAAAATTACTGAGTTGATCTAGATAAAGAATTTAAAATTTTAATAACATAGAAAAGGAATAAGAGAGAACAAACACAGTTGCATGAAAATCAATGACTTAATTTCTTCTTATATATTTATCAAAACTCAAACCCTTTGAAAGAGGGTTTTACAAGTATTTAAATACTTGGGGAAGGGGTTGCCTCATCCTCCAAGTGTATTGAAGCTTTAGTTTACATCAAAAAAATTTAGAACCTACGTTCTAGTTTAATACAAAATTGTATTTTATACCTCATGGATCATAATAGTCATGCAATGTGTACATGTTGGAAAAAACAATTTAGTTAATTATGACATGAATGAAACAAATCTTAACTATCCATGTGTTTGCTCGAATAAATACATGCAAATGTTGTATACAAAATTAGCCTTTAGCTAAGGCTTGCTCGATGGATGCGTGGAAATACTTTTTGTGATGGTTAAAAGTGAAGTGGTAGATGGGGACAAAGTGGAAGTTGTATCTGACACACTTTTTGAACTGGTAGGAATTGAAGTGGTAGGAGGTGTTGAAACTATCACATTGGGTGGAGTCTAGGATAATGAACTAGTAGATGGTGATAAAACATACTTCTTCTTGGCCTCTAGCTCTTGATAGTGTTTATATCCACTAGCATGTTGCATTCATACTATGCTCATGTTTAGAAGAGATGGTTTGTTCACCCTATTCACTTTTTCCATAAATCTTTCATGTTCAACTTTGGTCTCTCTTAATCCTTCCTGAAAGACTTATACTTTAGTGGACTTATTCCTTATTGAATTAAGCTTTGCTTTGATATCTTTTAAATTTAATCCTTGTAAACTCTGATTAAAATTATTTGAGGCTTGTTATAACATTTGGTCAAAAATAGACCTGACTACCAACTTCCCAGTGATATCCCATGCATGTGTTAACTCTAGTTAATTCAAAATTTACATTGCATGCTTATCTTGCTCAGTGATCTTCGTGACTAAAGCATTAGTAGAAGTTATCCATTTTTGGGCTTCTTAGTCCTAATGCCCACTAAATTCAATGCATTTATTGCCTCCAAGGGGGACATCAAATTCAATTGGTTGAATTCCTTATTGGTAGTATATAAAACTATTAAAAAAAACATGTTCTCATCTTCTTTGAGATCCTTAAATAATTTAGTTATTTTAGTTTCCTTGGGAGCCAATTGTGCCCTCAAAGAATGAATAGTATCTAGTATCTCATATAGCCTCAATGTTACATTTTGAACATCTTGTTCTATCTCAGAGGGAACATGGATTACTAATTGTTGTTCCTTGAGGATCTCCAATTCATGTTCCAACTCTTTTATTTCCTTCTATGTGCCTTCATGAATGGATATCAATTCTCTAGAGTGTATCTCCATATAGGACTTAAAGTCTTGAATGAAAGGGGACTAACTAACCCTTATTTCTATCTTGTCTCTTTGAAAAAGAATAGATCTCCTCTATTTCTTCCAAAATTAATCTCTAACCAATTTTGTCTTATATCTTATTCTTCCTCACCCTTTGTACAAAGCTAGTTGAATTGTCAAAGAGTGATCTCATATTGGGCATCTCAATGATCTTTAAGTCTGGCCTCTTATAATTTGATGTTGTTAATTCATTAGCACAGTTTTGAAGGGTCAAATTTGATGGGTCTAGTGGTTATGCTTCTATTTGGGTGTGTTTTATAGGCTCAGTTTTAGGAGATGGCTTAGGTGTTGAAGGCCATATTATTTTAGACCAGTCTACATTTCTAAGATGTAGAATTGGATGAACAATGTAGATTAGTTTCTTCTTTATATCTCTCTTTATGGCCACCATTTTTGTGGTATGTATTTCTCTAGAGGGCATTGGTGAGCCTAGTTTAGTATAAAATGTTAATAATTGAGTGTTGGGATGACTAGTAGTAGTAGAAGCAAGGGTGTAGAGCAAAGGAGTGTCTGTAGCAACACTTTTAGAAATAGGCCCAAAAGGAGGCGATGACACAATAGGGAAAGAAGAGATAATTAAAAAAGAAAAAGAAGAGATAGCTGTAAAAGAAATAATAAGAGAATGGTCTAAGGGAGAAGTAGATAGAACACCCTTACCTAATTATCCACTCTATAAGGGCTGCCTTTCATTTTAGTCCTCACAAGCATAGAACCTTAGCTGATTATATTTCTTCTTCATCCACTTCATGGATTAGCTCACCCTCAATTGAATATTTGCCTACACATTTGGTCCCTCTATGGATAGCACTTAAGGCCTTCTTGCCTTGGTTTTTCTCTTATAACAAATTGTTGCTTTCTCTGCTTGAGGGGTAGTCACTTATTGGGTAGGAAGAGGGAGAGTAATTATAGATGTGGTTGTTGGATCCTCCATTGTAGGTAAAAGGCCTTCTTCATTAGAGGACTCTAAAAAAATGATCTCCTTTTCCTTCCTAATAGTGTTATCCTTTGCCTGAATTAGTTTTTTTGCTTGTTCTTGTTTTAAAATCCTCAATTTAACCTAAACTTGAGGAATTTCTTCTTCTATTTGTATTGCATAAATTAATGTTTTCCCTTCACTTTGCTCTTACTCTACATTTATCATCATAATGGGTGGATTTTTAGGGTTCTAGATGTAATTATGTGGTTGTTGGAAGGGTCTACTTCTCTATAAATCTAATGAGATTCATCCCCTGGTGGTGGGATTCTAAATTTTTCTTGTCCAAGTGTGAGGGAAGGATCCACTTAGATTACCCTGAGCAAGTCTTCACTCACACCAACAATCCTAGCCCTTTCCTTGACTTCTACATCATATTTTACATTGAGAAATAATAATTCATGATCAAAAGTCTCATGATTGTAAGGAATGCCTAGATTGTGAAATCATTGTTGTACTCTCCCATGGGGGTCCCAATCCTTGTGGGGAAAATTAGCCAAGGCATAATCTTTATTAACACAACTAGCATCCTCAAAGTATCTATGATATGTGTAGCACATCCTCCCAATTGAGATATGGGAGCCATGGAAGGTGTTCTTACTCTTAGTGAGGTCCTCATCTATCCCATTCCATAAATGATATGTGATTTCTTGCTCAGCTACTTTTTATGAGACATATTTAGGGAGGTGAAGAGGGTCAACCATATGTCCAATGTCCATTATAATAGTGTAGTCTGGGTACAACTAGTAATCAACCAAAGACATGAGTGTGTTTCTAATGTTTTTGGATGTTTTGGATAGAGGTTCACCATGAATTTCCATCCAGACTTGAGGATACAAATCCTCTCAAATTCTCTATATGTTCCTCATATAAGCATAGATATGGATAAATGAGTATACCTCACATATTTTATTCTTGATGTATTCAGGGTTTAGATCTTACAGAGCCCTGTTGTGTCTGTAGATAAACCTTGATCACATTTAAAAGATATGACATCTTATAAAAATTTCCACCTTAGGACCTCATTTCCTTGTGTAACATTAATTCTTATAGGTGAGTGTTGATAATCTCCCTAGCATAAAAGTGCATTTTAAGGTGATCAATAGGTCAAGTTGTGATAACCACTCAAAATAAAGGAAGTGGATGCTCGAGTGGCAAAAAAAATAGTTTAGTAACACCATACCAATATGGATTCCCATATGAAATTTTTTAATGGTCAAAAGATTCTTGGTGGCTTTTTTGAAAGAGATATTTCATAGGAGAAGTCATTTATTCATTACTTATTCTACTCTATTTCTCCTTTTTCAAATGGATACACTATGCAAATCAAAGGTAACATCTAGGATGGGTAGGCATAAGTACCTTTAGAATAAATTTTTTGATATGTAGGTGATGATGGTGTTGTTATTGACTTATTATAGGAACCTACCATCTATAATCTTCCCTTCGAAGAACAAATATCGAAACAAGTTAATGTATGGCATTACTTTAGTTTTGGTAGCTTCATAATGCAATGTTTGGAATTTCAAGTGTAATAGGTCAAATACAACTTGTTACTCCTCTACAAAGATGCCTTCCTTGTAAGTAAATGGGTTGAAGCTCTCTACGACCTCCCACAAAGCTGAATAATTAGTGTAAATACCATCAAATACTGTTGCATCAAAAATTATATACATGTATTATATTGAATCCTTGATAGATAATTTGGAGGGATCCTAGGTTCCCATGTATGATTTATATGAAGATGTCATTATTTATTTTAAGTGTTGGTACAGTTCCACCTCTTAGTAATGGTGGCTTGGTAGTTTTTATGGCTTGTTTGAATGAAGCTAGGGATTTGAATACACAAAAGGTAATATACATTTGAGCTCAATAAAAATCAATGGATGTGGATTCGGTTAGTATCTAGATGTTATATTATTTTAGAATTCATGTTCTATTTATTTGACATTAATCACCAATGTTTACAAGCTTTTCACCTTCATTTAATTCAAACTTGACCACCTTGTCCTAATGGGCATGCCATGTAGGTTGCTTACTCATTCGAGGGGTACCACAATGATATTATTTTTTACACTTATCAATATTTAGTTTAGTTGTGGATTGGTGTTTTTATTCGAGATAAATCATTTGATTTGGTGAGTCAAGAATTCCAAATGAAAGACTCCAAAGACCTAAATGCTCTTTAGGGAGATTATCATTTAGGAAGATTTATGGCAAAAATTTGTGGAAGAGAAATTTCCTAACCGAAAGTATTTGAATACCTAAATGTTTTTAATGAGATTATCATTTGAGAAGATTTTTCAGAGAAAGTTGTCAAAGAAAAAGTTCATGACTGAAATTTTTCAAAAACCTAAGTGTTCTTTGTGGCTATTGTCATTCAGGAAGATTTTTTAGAGAAAGTTGTCAAAGAGAAAGTTCCCTAAGACCAAAATGTTCCCTCAATAAAGTTTCTAAAGAGAAAGTTCACAACCGAAAGGATCCAAAGAATATTTTACCAACACAAAGTTGTTGACCGAAAGTTGGCAAAGATAAAAATGTAATTTAATTCTAAAATTTCCATCGATAATGAAATAGGATAACATGCATGTACAGCCATATGATGAACAAGCCTTCTAAAAACAAATGGGTCCCTAGTTTTCCATAGAAACTCCAAGGTGGGGTGTGTTGATTACAAGTATTTAATGGCTTACTATGTTTAAAAGTGAATAAATAAATAAGGGTCACATCATAGCTAGTCCCTACTTGTAATATACCAATTACATTAAAAATTATAATGTGTCTTGTGTTGAGGTAAATTATGGCATTTATAAGGTAAATTTATAGGTCATTAGGAGAAAGGTTGCATATTAAGAAGGGATAGTCGTTAGTGGTGGATATGGAGAGGGAGTGTTGTAGATATACCACTATGTATAATAATAGAATAGAATAAATTTAAAAGAGAATAAGACGTAAATAAAATTCATATAGGATTTAGAACATGGAGATGTGATTTTAAATAGCAGAGTGAAGTAGAAAATTGTAAAATAAATAAAAATAAAAACAACTATTACAAATGTAGTACATTGTTCATATATTTCTAAATGCCCTATAAGATAAAAAAAAGTGTAGGAACTAGTTTAGTGTTATTTTTTTTTTAAATATCAGTTAAAAAAGAGTATTATGGAAGGAGGAAACCAAAACATACTTATTTTTATTTTTTTCATTAACATTGCTTATCATTCACATGTTTCTCTTGAATTCTTGGCTATTTTTGACACAAATATGCCACTACTACTGACCATTATGTAGCTCTTGTTTTATATGACATTCTAATTAATATTTATTTAAAAGTATAATAATATATAATGTGGCATGGCATATTGATTTCATATTTATTTGAGATTATTTTACTAATAAAATATTTATATATGATGTGTATATTTATCGATTATCAGTCCAAATTAAAAGTAGTTTAGACTTACTAAAAGTAGTTTATTTAAATTTAGTGTTATCCTAATAATAAATAGTTAGTTTATTTGTGTTAATTAGGTCTCCTTCCCTTATAATTATTACCAAAATTATATAAATAAATGACTTATATATAGATGATAAAAATATATAAAAATAAATAAACAAATTAACAACTTTCCTTGTGGAGGTGGTAATTAATTATGATTTTTTAATTATATTAAAAATTTGATCGACAAGAGAAGATGAGTTTTATTTATTAGGGAGAGAAAGTAAATAGATTTTTAATTAAAAGATAATTTTTGTTGGGAATAAAAAGTTGATGTCATATTCCTTTTTGAGAATTTATGATATAATAAATATAAATTCTATAAAAAATTGTTCCAATCATTAACAAGTATATGGAATATTCCATAATATCATCCAAAAGAATATTCCAAAAATTTGGAAGCCAAAATTTAGAACTATTTAAATGATACGTCAAATAAAGTCATTTAATGAGCTACAACTAATTAATTATTGCTTTCAATGAAATCTATGGTACCCTACCTTGGTAGGGACTAATAAATGAATAATATAATTAATTTAATATCAGTAATTTTAATGGGAGATTTAAGGCTATAGTTTTCTTAAAATAAATATTATTCATTAATCACATTGGGAAAGTTATGTGGGTAAGGATGACATGGACAAACTATTATAAATTAATCCAAAAGCATATTTTATTAATGCATGTGGGAATCAAGTGGGAGATAAATGGAAGTCATGTGGGATTACAAGTGGGAAACAAGACAAGTTGAGTGAGAGACAAAGGATAAAGTACTTGTATATATTTATTGATACTTTGGAGCCTTGTCAAAGCCAACTCACCATCATTTCTCTAAGGAAACGTGTCATATTTATGATAATGATTAAGTGGAGATATATGTTAAAGATAAAATTGATATACAAAAGAGAAAATGGACCATTATTAGGAGGATGAACAAGTGCATAAAGATATCGAAGAGGAAACATTAAAAAATAAGGGAAATATTGTGCCATTATTGATGTGAAGAGAAAATGGAGTCAAGAGAAAATGGAGTGTAAGGGAAAAGAATAAACCTTGAAAGAGGAGAAAGTGTAGAAATATTGCTTGAGAAGAATCATGATGAACATCAAGAGGAGATTGTATTCCCAGGCTTATCAAGAAAGTGATTTCTCCCTCATAAATTGGTTTCTCTCTTTTCAGATCAATAGACAATTTAAGTAATGAAGAATATCTTCATTTAAATTTAATTCAGGTTTATTTTTCTAGTTATTTTGCCAAGTTTTTCATCAAAATTGTTGAGGGTTTAGCTGAGGATTTTGATGCCCTATTGGTTTATTTATCTATAAGAAAAAAAATTACTAAAATCCCTATTTGTATGGTGTTTATTGTAAAAGTTTTTTGCCTAGGATTTTATGAAATTTTATGCTTGGAATTTTGTAGTTTCTTATGCCTAGGATTTGTGCTTAATAAATGTGTGTGTGTGTGTGTGTGTGTGTGTGTGTGTGTGTGTGTGTGTGTGTGTGTGTGTGTGTGTGTGTGTGTGTGTGTGTGTGTGTTTGTGTGTGTGTGTGTGTGTGTGTGTGTGTGTGTGTCTTATTGGTTTCAGATGTAGGAAGAAATCAAATTTAAAAACATGTATATACATATTCTTGCATAGATGTATTTTTAAAAGAGAATGTATGTGTGTGTGTGTGTGTGTGTGTGTGTGTGTGTGTGTGTGTGTGTGTGTGTGTGTGTGTGTGTGTGTGTTTTGTGTGTGTGTGTGCGTGCGTGCACACGTGCGCACGCGTGTGTGTGTGTGTGTGTATTCATTGTTTTATTTTGATAAACAAAATAGAATAAATACTTATGGTTGTTTTTGTTTTATTTTAAAAAAAAATTATATAGGGAGGGGGACAGTTGAGTTGACCCCTTCCCCCTCTAATGGTAGGGAGGGAAAAGGGGTCAGCCTAGCTGGCCCTCCTCGTCCCCCTGAGACTTAGCCACCATGGTTATGGCCAAGCCTCATGGCCCAATAGGTAGCCACCAACCATTGCTACCTATGTTAAAAAAATAATAATTTAAAAAAAATTATAAATAAAATAAAATAAATTAATAGACATTATTTTATATATAAATTTTTTAAATTAAATAAAAACATATTAAAGATTGTGTGTGTGTGTGTATCCATGTGTGTGTGTGTGTGGGGGGGGGGGGGGTGTGGGTGTACTATTTTGATGTAATTATTTATATTATATATTATTATGTATATAAATATATATACGTATGTATATTCATTTGTAATTAATTTTATAAATTTTGAGTTGAGACTCTATAGGTTAAGTTACGAATGTGAGTATTGAGAATAATAATAAAAGGTAATCACTTCTCTTATTTATATATGTTCTTTTGGTCCTAATGAGATTTATTAAGAGAAAACACATTTACATCAGTGGATTTTTGGTGATCATACAAATATGGTAATTAAAATAAGTTTGTGTTTGAGATTTTGAGTTTGTACACTTTCCCTAAATGTTAAAAACCCTTACAGATGACTACACAAGAATCTAATGAAAATTTATCATCCTAATTTAGTTGAACAAATTCTTGATATTATATGTGATTATTAATATTGCGGTGAAGTTGGACTCACTAGGTGTTTGTTGAGTTTTAATAAATTTTGTCTCATTTTATTGTTGGGTGAATTTACCTACTTTCTCATTATTTTTTTTTGTTTTAAAATAAAATAATATTGTCACCATTAGGATGAATGCTAATATTCAATGTTTACCTTGCTTATTACTCTGAAAATGGAAATAAGATTTTGTGATGGCATGATCACTTACTCAGCTTCGTGTTAATACTTGTTTGTTCACTACTAGTGCAGGATGTAGGTGTGAATATCTTTGTGAAGCTATGTAAAGATAGAACCTTGTCTTTGTTTTCATAGTTTTATTGTCTACATTGGGAATGAATTAAATTGTATAATCTTTCTTTCATTTTTAATGAAGAATTATGAAATATTCTACTATTGGAAATGTATCTATTTTTATTTTTCCTGAATATTTAAAGTTATAAGTCTCTTTTATTATATGAATTTATAACAATAATAGAATAATTTTATCTTGTTGAATTAATGAAATAATATCTAGGTAAATATATACTGGTAAATAGAGTAATGCTTTGGAAAAAAGGAAAATAATCTCGTCTTATTTAAACTATGGAAGTACTAAAATATTTGTTAATGATGGTTAATAGTCTCACTTTAGTTGTCTTACTATTTAAATAATTATTTGTGTCATAAAATTAATTTAAACTACTTAGTTTTACCAAGTGAAATGTCTATAGTTTAATCAAGTGAATCAAGTTATTCAGTCAATGAGATTACAATCATAATTTGTAAACTTGTGGAGTTGAAATGAGTTTTTTTTAAATATTTTAACGAATCTCATTAACTTGATTTGTATCAAAAGATATGAGAAATTCATAGGAGTTATCTTTAATATCATTGTTACCTTGAGTAAGTTGTTTTAGAACCTCCTTAGAATGAGTATCAAATAACCATTGTATGGTTGCTTGAAATTATGCAAAAACTTTGAGTTTCTATTATAGCATCCTTTTGATTAATTTTTTTTTGTAGAACTAGTGTATTCACATTTTAAGTCTTGATGGTAATTTGGAGATCGGGTCATTTGGGTAGATAGTTTATTATGTGTTATAGACCCTTGTGGTGAATATTTCTATTTCTTTCTAGTAAGATGCAAATGAGTTTGTGACTTATTGTATGTCATGTGAAGAACGATGATAGATATATCATCCTATGTGATTGGTTATTTTATGATTAGATGATTGTATTTACTTTTATAAATTTTAGTGTAAGTTGACATTATGAGTTTTGTCTTTGAAAATCCAATCAAATCAGTTTAAAAATGAGCTCAACTTAATATTTGAAATTGAGATTTTATTAAAAAAAACTTGTAATCTATAGCCTTGTTATACAAGAATTAGGATATATAACCATTATCTTTCTACCTTAATCTAATGCCATTTGGTGGGTCCAACTCCAAAGGCAATTGATGATTTTCTACACCTGATTTTCTTTTTCAACTTGCAAAATTATTTCAAAATTAACTTGCTAAAAATAGCTAGAGAAGTTTTTAAGTAAAACTATAAGTTGGTAATGATTGGTTTTACCTTCAAATTTATACATGAACTTTGATTTAGAAATTTTAGATATTTATAATATTTTTAATAACTCATTTTTGAACCCAGTTCGTTCAAAATATTGCTAATCTGAATGATTAGTTGTGCAAAAACCTATTTGGAACACTGAGTTATTTTAGTGTTTTACCTTATAGAGATTATTTTATGAGTTCCTAGTGATATATGGCAGCTAATAGAATTGGGGATAAATATCAAAATTACCTTTATTCTAATGGGGATATTTTATCCAATGCCATTTGATAAGTGATTTAACAAAATTATGACTTGGTTGTGAGGTGAACTAGTCAAGCATGATTGCATCGTGTTTAAGTAATTTCACCTCAACATGAACTATTTTCCTTAACTAACATCCTCATGGGTAGTACAGTGATTAGTTTAGATCTTGGGTGAATTAGGAGCTTGGTTGCTTATGTAGATTTAACATGCTTGCAATATTGGTTTGCAAAAACATTGTGTCAATGAACCATTTATAGATCACATTTCATTTCATTATAGACTTGCTCCTGTATTTGTTTCATTAATATAGCTATGACTAATATCCTCGAGTAATGAGATCGAGTGTAGTCTTTTACACCGTTTATGGTGTAATCAACACAGCTTAGTCATAGTTAGCTTGTTTTACTCCTTTGTGCATTTTGTATTATTTGTTGTATACAACATAACTTGAGTGTGTTTGTGTACCTTCAAATTTTTATATGCTTTTGGAAATGAGTTTATAAAATGCATGTATTCCTCACATGCATGATTTTGTTT
The DNA here is from genome assembly GCA_037957365.1 of Torreya grandis. NCBI lineage: Eukaryota > Viridiplantae > Streptophyta > Pinopsida > Cupressales > Taxaceae > Torreya > Torreya grandis. The sequence continues at coordinate 762,734 of JARHVA010001727.1, read as the reverse complement.
GAGTAAATTATTGCAGTGTTTACTTGTGCAGAGTTAGTATTGTACCAAAAAAAAGTTTTTATGGGTTTTTTTAGGTGAATTTTTGGGTGTTACATTTTGATATCAAAACCTAGGTTCAACACCAGGAGTTCTGGGGAATTATGCTTTGTATTTTCTAATGAATTTTTGGAACATATCATCATGATATGTATGCAAGTTTGCACTCACATTGAATTGAGATCATAATATGAACTATTTTTCTAAGTTGTTTGTGCTTCGGTAAAGTTTCATTGAGTTTAGATTAATGACTTCATTGGCATGTCTATACTTCAAGTTAATGTTTTTATAATATATATTTTGTGATATATTTACTTATAAAGGGAAGTGTACTTTAATGTTGTTTATGACTATTCATTTTGTAAATATGTACCCATGAAGTATTTTTATCTTAATGCACTTCTTTAGTATTCTAGTATAATTAATTAACCTTGTTTTAGAGGGAGAGTAAAGGATTTCATTTCCCTTAAGTTTTCATTATGGTAGGGTGTTTTTGCTCTTATTTACTATTATATTGCTCACGAGGTACAGATATGATAGTGTTATTTTTAAGATGAGGAAGTGATAAATACCTTAATGAATTTAGTGGTTAATAGTTTGTATAAGTAAATTGGTGAGACTTACAAGTTTTTTTACTACACGTATATAACATAAATGAATTTAGAGGTTATAATATATTTTCTTGAAACGTTACATTATTTGATCCAAGCCTAATCTTCGTAACTTAACTAGTTTCAAACCTGTAAATAGCCTTACAATATTAAGATAAAGATGGGAATAATAGGTCAGTTATACATTTATCTAATTGATGAAATGTTAGCAAGTGGATAGTTAAATTTTACCTCCTAATAGTGAGAAGAAATGAATATTTAATAAGATATATGTACTTATAATGAATAACTAGTAAGCTATCTTTTTTTTTTAATATAACTGGGTTTAAACCTCTATATAATATTGATGATTTGCATGAATGTTTTACAAGTGGAGTTTCTAACTTGTAGAGTCATCCTAGTCCTTGAGAATGCCTTGAGAAAACATATGTTGATTATGTTGAAAACTTTATGGCACATCTTAATGGTTCCTAATTTTATTAATTATGTTTCAAGACTAAGGATAGTTTTTCCTTTTAGTAGACATTTTAAAGCATGGCATTAATCCCATCTATCAATCCAAAACCAACTTATCTTGTTGATGGAATCATTAGTGGCATTTCTTACTCTGTGTTGTGTCTAATATAAAAAAATGACTTAATAAACTTATTGTGTGTGTGTGTAATCAAATAATAAATTATGATCTATTTATAGTCAGTTATGCCTTCATAAGGGATAAGGGATTATGGTAGATTGCCATGATTATCTAGCCATAAAGATCCTAGATTCGATATGGGTACTTTCAGGAAGTGATATTAGAATAGGGAATTATGCTAGATAGGATATTTGGTGTTGTTTGTTTTCACAACAATAGGGAATAAATTACGTCCTTTAATTAGTCAGAGATAGTTACAAATAGTTATGATACTTATCCTTTCAAATATACTTTTAATGAATTCAATTGTTTATTCAGTTTCAACATTTATGGGTCATGATGGATGATACTATATGTTACCATGAGGCATTATGATGCCATACATAATCAGTTCCAGATATCATTCACATGATTTTATAATTTTTTTGATATATAGACATTGGTAATATCATCAAAGATGATATTGTGACATTGCTTAAATCAATGATATTGTTTTTAATGTGTTTTGTGAGGTATATGGAGGATGTTATTACTATTTATCAAGTTAAAGTATAGCAATGTTATGATGGTTATACTTTGACCGTATTCCTCAATGCACTTATGGGGATATTATTGGTATGCTTTGTACCTTGAGGAGGAATTGAACCTCTATGAGGTAATTAAGATTTATCATACCTCAGGGAGGTATCGGGATGCCTCGCACCTCTAAGAGGTGAGATCGAGATGTTTTTATTATCCCCTTGGGTGATTTTGAGTGATTTGAAAAAGTCACATAGTGATTGTAATGTGATATGTATTTCACCTATGTTTTTCCAAATTTATTTAAGTTGACTGAACTTTTTAAATTTTGAGTTGACTTGAAACTAGCATTATATTTTATTATTTTCAAATATTTTAATCAAATGATTGATCATGTAAATTGATGATTGAAATTTTTTAATTTGTAATTGATATTATATCTTTCATTTTAGACCACTTGGTCCCATTTTTATTAATTTTACTCTTACATGGTCAGTTGCTTTTACATTCTTTAAATGTTTGTTTATGTTGGTTTAACATGTGTTATATATGTGCATACTATTACACCAATGGTGTGGTATGGGGGAGAAGAATTATATTTGAATATAAATAGTGGGATTGAGATGGAGAACCTATTGTTTAGGTCGAGATACAATCCTTTCCACCCAATTAAACATGGTGGTTTTATATCTATATATTATGCTAGTTGTGAGGTATAAGTAGTGATGATTATGCTAGCTAGGAGCTCCAAAGAGGGATGTTGATGATTTTAAGGTCTAAGTAGATGGTTTATTATGTAGTTATTATTTGGTCACATGCATATGTTTGCTTCTATTAACATAGTTTAGTAGACATAATAGCTTAGAATGGTTCATTATTACTCTATGTTACTTTGCTAGGGATTATTCTTATGTCATCATATTATACTTTCTCC
>JARHVA010001727.1:0-35000 GCA_037957365.1 Torreya grandis | reverse complement strand
TTAGATATATTTTATCTAAGCATAGATAAGAATCTTGATATTAAATTATGTATATTTCCATGATGCTGATGGATTGATGAAAATTTTCGATTCATCATGTTGAGATTATTCAAAACCAATGTTTTAGACACAATATGTGTGGGTACAGGATTAGAAAAATGAGGAAAATGAATGTTGAATGCCTTGAAAATAAACATAAATGAGACACCATAAATAAAAATAAAAAGATGAGCTAAGGTATTCGACTACATCTAAGAGTGAATAATTCTCAAAAAAGTCAAAAAACTAAAAAAAGACAAAACCAAACCACACCTTACCCACCATAGATAGCATCTTGAGTTTTCAAAAAAAACTGGTAATTATGTTTATTTTCATAATATTGATTATCATATTCCATTAGAGTAATATCAATAGATTCATATGTTTTCACATGTTTATTAGTAATTGCATCATCAAAAGAAGAAAAAACATTCATTGTATCCATTTTAGCTATAATAATATTTTTATGATTATGCTCTATATGGGTCCCACATAATTTATCACTTCATATTAGATGTACAAGGGAGATAAAATTATTAGGTGGCATAGGATGGGATCATACAAGGATGTAGAAATCTAAGACAAAATGTGAAAAGGTCTTACAATGTTTGATGAGCGTATGGGTTCACTAGTATATTTTACCTTAATTTGGATTAATGGGTAAGATTAATCTAATTAAAATATAACCTTGAAATGTAATTTAGATATTAAGATATGGCATTCAATAATACATTTAAATGTAAATGATTAATATTTGTTTCTTATGATTTGATAAGGGTATATGAAAAATATGGAAATTTATAAAGAAATCACAATACTTAGGTTTTTTGGTTGAGTGTCTGAATGTGACTATATTTTGAGAATGGAAAATAGGGATAACTAACCATGCCTCTAGTTTGCTTGATTCAATAACTAATTTGATACTTGGGTTAGGTCACTTTCACATGATTGGGTTAGTATCACGAATGAATATTAACTTGCATGTAAGTGTGTCATAATGACTATATGGTCACCTATGAATGTTTTTTCTTGCTCTATTTTAGAGATCATAGCTTTTTATGACATGCACAAAACCATAAATTAACTAATTTTACATTGAAACCTTGTATACCCTTATGAGGGCCAAAAACCTAAAAAAATGGGGGAAGTATATGATAAAACTATTATCACTTGGATTTTCACCCTTTGAGGAGATGTCTTAGCTCTCCTCATCTAAGTGGCACAATTGAAACACCTCTACGCTTGTGAGTATCCTAAAGATTAGGTGAATCTCTAGATAGGGCTAGCTCCCTTGATGTACCACTTTAGATCACAAATAAACCTAAACTTTGGTGGGGGGGAGGGAGAGATAAAAATGAAAGAAAACTATCCTAAGGGAGGTCATACACTAATTTAAATGATGAATTCCAACCATATGCATGTTACACATGGAACAAAGAGGCTAACACAACATACACTTCTCCAATATGCATCTTCTCACATCAATATTACATTATGAGGTTATAGATGAATGCTTAGGCTAGGATGAATAGACAAGAATCCTTGAATATAACTAGTGAATAGACTAACTTAGTCAACCTTGACACTTCCTAGAACACTTCGCATGCCCTACAAGAAGAAGCTTTCTAACTACAAATAGATGATAGAATGAAATAATCATGCTAAGAAAACAAGAGTTATCACTTATGTAAAATCAAAAATTCAAAATAAATACACTAATAAAAGTCATGGAAGAGGTAAAAATCATTAGTCTTATTGATCAAATAGTATTCAAAAGAGTAAGGCTTTTCCATACTTAGGTGGATCATAAGTTACAATGGCCAAAATGGCTAGTTCTTATAGAACTTGAGAGAGAGAAGAGAAGATAAAATTATAAGGGTAATAAATAAAAATTTAAAGATGAAAAAATGAGATATATGTTCATGATAATAGTATATGGGATGAACCATGTAAGGTCAGGAAGCATAAGTATCCATACAAGGCATGAAACTTTTACAAAGTGACATAAAACTCCTTATTATAGATCAAAAAAATGCCTTCATGACTATCCCTATTTGAACATCACAAAACAAATTAGGGACAATTTTGATAATTTTAATGAATTTTAAGGGTTTCATACATGCCTCTCCATGCATTGATTGTAGTTTTGGTCATCTAAAATATTCCCAAAATGAGCTATCACCATCTGCAACCTAAAAAAATATTCTTTCATGAACCCTGCACACTTTGCCTCCAAAAATGCATCAATTTTCCTTTAAAATATATAGGAGTGAGTGGATACATGTTTAAATACCATTAATGGACTTATAATAATCAAGAAAACCTTAAAACCACTTCCACTTAGAGTTTTCACACTTCTCATTAGCTTGGTCACTATGCTAGTTTTGACTGGATGAAATGAGAGCTATTATTTAGAAACTTATGAGTTATTATTAATAATTAAATGGAAATTATAGGTTATCCAAAGTAATAATAATTATCCCATATTTGGTTTCATCTTCAGATTCCTCTTAAAACTTGCAAAACACATAAAATTATCAAAAGTACCTTATTTTGTACCCTATCTGTATAGTTCCATACAACTCAGAAGTATGGTGAACAGCTTGAATCAATATTATATAACATCCAATCATCATCTTGAGTAAACTATGATATTATAGTATATTTCCAACCTCATTTCCTCAAAGTGGTCTTTAGCAAGGGTTTGTAAGGGTTTTGGATAGTTTTGACCTCTTAAGCTTTGTTTATAAATATGGGATGTTGAATCTACAAATAAATTCCACTATAACCTAGTTAAATGCCTTTATAAATTTCCCATAATTACTTATATACCCATACAAAACATCAAGAGAAATATGAGCACTTGAAATCACCTTATCGAGCTTCTCTTTCCCTTTCCTGCAAGCTTGAATGGGTTTTGAGCTCAAAAATGGAATATCTTGTTATTTTTATACATTCCAAGAGATTTACCACATCTAAAATTTCCACACACACATGATTTGATAGGATAATGCTCGCCTTATGTGAAAATTAGAAATGACTCTCCATTTGGATTCTAGGCCTAAACCTTGCCTAGTAGGCCTACCTACACTCTTATGGTTTAGGACATCCATATAATATTATTTCTATGAAACCAAATTTATCAACTATATTATTAACCTATGAGCATGTTCCAATAGGTTATAAAACATACCTAGTTCTAGAATTTTAAGTGACTTCCCATTTGGGCATTAGGCCTCTTCAAGGCCTAACAGACTTGATTGTAAGATTAAGATTATAGGCCAAATTATTGGTATTCCTCCATCTGTGATTGGTTTTTCATTATTTTATAAATATTGTCTAATTTTATAAACCCCATTACAATATCTCTACATCTTCTAGCTTCATATTTCTTTCTTATTCTCCTAACCCTGCTAGCTTATACTTAAAGGGAAGTGCCCTCTACTTGAGACAAAATAGAGGGAACTTACCCTAATTTATAAAAAAATATGAATGTTGAAAAGGTATCTGAACTTTTAAAGTATATTTTTTTTAATTTAAACTCTTGGTCATATGATTAGACCCTCCAAAAGTACCAAAAATTGAGACAAACTTGTTAGAGGCAGATCATGTGTAAACCTTTCCCAAGTGGACTATATGTTATTTTATTGGGGATATCCCTATATATTTCCATTAAATTTATGTATGAAATTATATTAAATATAATTATCTAGGTTTTTAATATGCTCACAAACTATTTATAATCCACGTTTATACCTTGAGCTATGTTGTTACTCAAGCAGGCCTTACTGAGAAACTGACCCTATTTTGATGCTTCCCATGCCTATAGGTGAAAATTACCTTATTATATATATTTACATAAATATTATCTCTTAATTAACCCCTAAAATACATACCATTATTTATTTATTCATCCATGATATATATATATATATATTCTATGTCAAAGACTTGGAAAAGCCCTCAACTAAGTTATTGTCAGCATATAATCACTTATAGTTGACTGTACAGGGCTTTGTAGGTGATTTTATATTTGATATTAAATAAAAACTTATATGGAAACCATATGAGGCATTTTAAGTTACCTTATATCCACTAATAATTGGTATATCCATGCTCAAGCCTTTACTATGGATGATGTAGGCTAACAGTCAGTTGTAGGTGGATGTCTAGGCCATTTATACAAACTATATCCACCTCCTTATGTGGAAATAGGGTATTGGAATTTAAATATTACTCCCATAATTCATATTACATTAAAATAATAATTATACATTCCCAATACTTATTCAAAACATTCTTTAGGCCTTCTTTATCTCCTTGTGACTTACAAGACTATGTTTTCTGCCTTAAGCCTAGTTGAAGGTTCTCATTAGATGTTGATGAGACCTAGAAGGTGTTTTGGATTAAAATGATAAATAATATACCTAAATTTTTATTTATATACAATTAAATTATCATCTAAGAGTAAAACTCATCATCTATCACCCAACTCAAGCATCTTTGCACTTTAGGCCTAGTTGGTTGTAGGTGAGCACTTCCATGGAGTTATACACAGTTGTAGGTGATTACTAGAATTTGAAAATATATCACAAGATAATAATGATGTTATTTATTCCATTTATATTTCCATTCACCCCATAATGTTCTACAAACATGGAAGCATGTCTTGGTTTTGAAAGATTGGGTGAAGGGGTCTCTTTAGGATCAAAATCCTGTAGGTGATCACTACCTATTTTTCAGTGCATAAATGTGTGATTTGGGGCCTTTAAATAATATTAATTCTCAAGTATTATACTCCTAAAACTTTTTTGAGTAATTATCCTTTCTATATTATTCAACATAATGCCATTTATATTCATAAAAATAAATGGCAACCTTGTTATACATCATCCACAAAATGGTGAGGTTCTTTGTTTTGCACTTTTTGGGAACAAAGCCCTAAACTCAATAATATTGTACCTAAAGATGGTTTACATCCCCTCCTAACCATTTGATTAATAAAATGTGTATACCTTTATTTCATCACATGATATGAATTGAAATTGGATCTAACCACTTGTTTCAACACTACAAAAATAATCCTTAACTATCTACTCAGATCATCTAGAGGTGAACATTCCACAGTGTAGGTAGGAGATGATAATTTTAGGAAATGCACATTGATTTTGATCTTTTATGAGTTTTAAACTTGTGTCAATAATTCCAAATAAATATATCACCTTATTTTCAACATGGACTCTTCCTTCATGGCACTTGTAGGTGCAATTCCATGGTAGAATGTGTGAGGATGTTGCACATGACTACACAATCTCTCTTTCTTGCATCAAATGAAATATTGATTAAATAATAAATGATGATAAAGGACACACAAAGTCTTAATAAACTTAAACACACCTATTTTAACATAACATAAAAGTTTAATACATGTGCTTTACCATGGTTGCAAGTAAATAGTGAGCAAAAGTTGATTGTATGGTGTTCATAACTACACCCTCATAAAGAATTATCTTGAATAATGAGATTTAAAGGTCAAGGGGAATAAATATAACATTTTAAAACATATAAATATATATATCACAATCCTATTAATCCATTGTTAAATCATGAAGATCTGAAAATGGTGAAAACAAGCCTGTCAACCTAAATAAGAGAAGTCTAAAAAATTAAGACAATTTGCTCATAAAAACACCTTGAAAAAAAAAAAAGAATATTTATAATTATATAAGGAATAAAACATCATCTGGAATCAACCTCAATAATTGGTTTGTATGTAATTCTCCAAACCAAGGCAAAACCCATAGGGTGCGCATATTTATAAGCAAGAAAACACAATCAACTTTATGAGGATGGTTCATAAAGCACAATATACCATTATTATAACTATTATATATATATATATATATATGTGTGTGTGTGTGTGTGTGTATATATATATATATAAGTTTAATTTCACCTCCCCAAGGTGTTTTATATGAAACCTCTCCTATACGTCATATCAAGTACAAACTTGAAGACTAGTTTTGTGTGCCTAAAAGGATGAAAGAGGAGGAGAATGGTTTTGGAAATTTTTTAGAACTTAAAAATTATTTAAATCACTAATATGTATCTAATTAATCTCAAGAGTCACTAAATTACATTCTCCCATGTGTTACACTTCCCCATGGGTCATACAAGTGCCAAACTTTCCTTTTTTACCCAAGAAAATTGCTCTTTCTTTTGAAGCACCTACCAATTTTAGTTAAAAATAGTTACCTAAGATATAATAAGACACATTTCATGTGACATCACCTTATATAACCTTCAAATTTACATATGAGGTCGTAAAACTCATTTAATGCCCATTTATGAGCCCCAAAATGATACAAGGACTATAAAAAATAATGACCAAAGCTAATATAACTTGAAATCACACTAAATGACATATAATACAACTTGTGACAAAATATATTAGATCCATAAACACCTAAAAATCATTTTTTTAACTATAGAGTTCCCAATTTGACCTATAGGGTCAAATTTGGTCAATAAATTGGTGACTCATAGGGGTAACATGCTTGCTATACTAATTAGAATTTATCAGTCCATTGGGATTATGGAGTCATCTAAAGTATAAAACATAACAAGATTAATTTTACCACTTGACAACCATGCCTAATCAAGATAATACCAATGACTACCTAAACCATACAAAGCAAAGGACACACACAAAACAAAGTAAATAAACTATCAACACACACACACACATGTGCTCAAAGCACTTAGGGAAATCAAAGAAAAAAATATTACGCACAAATAGAAACTAATCATACCTCATTTATAGGATCAAAAGGAAAGTTACTCAAATCTTCTTCTTCATGAGATGAATCATAGTGCCAAGCATGTTTCTCCTTGGATTGGATGCCTTATAGGTCAGACCTATTCCTTGACACTTCACTTGCTATGATCTCAAGTATTCAATCTTCAAATAGGTATATAAATATTCATATTTAACTTGTACACATACCTCATACTTCTTCCCACTCTTCATCTTGTGATCAACTAATATCTTCTTGATAGGCATGGCTTCAAGAGGATTAGTTTCTTGTTCTTTAAGTTAATCAAGCCAATATGAGTTTGTTCTATACTTAAAAAGATGATGTGTTTCTCCCATATAGTTTAGAGGATAATAAATAATTTTTATGACTTCAAACATATCATCATCAAATGCATATGCCTCTTGAAAGGACAAATTTGAAAGTTTGATTTTTCTTTGCATACTCACTTGATTGCCAAGGCTACCTTCTCCATCTTTGACTAAATCATAGCCTCATTAAAGAGGAGTATAACCTGATCAAATTATTGTGAAAAATTCATTCAAAATATGATTGAGAACATTTTATTTCCCATCCATGATATCTTGCAAAGTGATGGAAGAACCAATGACTATTTCTTCCTCTTTGGAAAAAAGAAAACATTCTTCCTCATCAGCCCATTCAAAAGTTTCCACATAATAAATCACATTTTCTTCATCATTTATTACCTATTTATAGATCTCAATTTTCATCTCAAATTCCACAACATGAATTTGGTTCTCAAGGGCTGAAAGATTTTCCATCTCCTTTGTGATTATAAGACTAGGCATCTTGAAGTCATGTGACTTAGTCCAATGAGGCTACCAAGAAACTGTATTATATTCAACCAAGAGTTTTGAATTTTTATCAATAATGTACTCGTTAATTTCCTACACCATATTTACATCAAGGAAAATGGTGATGGGATGAGGACAAGATGAACTAGTTGGTGGAGGTGGCACATAGAACTCAAAATCAGATTGAGAGTGAAATGTAGGGCATTCTTTTGGAAGTTCTTGAGGAAGGGGAGATAGATCTTGGGATAAAATGTCTTGGTTTTATTACTTATATTTAAAAATAAATTCATTCACATCTTATTTATCTTGAGGAATCTCTTTATTAAGGGAAGATGGGGTGTGTTTAGGCATAATATCTTCTTTTGGGTCTAAACCTTCCATCACACTTTGACTTAACAATCTCATCCTTGACTCTAACTCTTCAATTTGCTTGGCTAGGTTCTCTTGAAAAATTATTTCTTGAATTTAATAGTAATATTCATGAGGATTAGGAGTAAAATAGGGTTGACATAAAAGACAAGGAGTCTCTTGAGGAAGGGTAGGATGGGTTTGTATAGGATCAAGCTCCTGATCAACTTCACACTCTTTATCAAGACTTTTTTCCTCTTTCTTTCTCCATGACTCCAATATATTTTTCCAAATTAGGATATTAGGATTAATATTATTTTATTGAGATAGTGATGCAACTTGAGGATTGGATTAAGTATTAAAGAAACTTGGGATCTCCTTAGGCTTGGATTTTCCACCTTGTTTCTAACTTGTAATCTCATATCTAGATGTCTTTTATTGAGATAAGGATGCAATGGGAGAGGGAAATGAGGGCTTAAAATCCACATATTTTTCTAATGAAATGGATAGATACATATTCATATTATATAACTTGATCTTCATATCAATATTAGTTTTAAAAACAAGGTTTCTCCTCTCAAATTTCTCTTCTAATTGATTGGGAAAAGGATGACATTGACAAGTTTGATTGGGCTCATGAGTAGGGGTCAAGTAGGACTTATAAAAATATTTCGTAAGTGGATATTAAGACTAATAGGTTTTTTAAGGCTTAATTTCATGAAATATTATCCTATCCTCTAAGGAAGATACCAATCCACTCACATCTAGCATCTTACTTGTGAACCTTTACCAATTGGCTCTCTCAATAGGTGTCCACTACCTTTGTGCCAGCTCTAAAGCATCTCTCACCTTATGAATAACATGACTAGGAACATTTTTAAAATATCCCCTTAGAGTATCAACATGTACCTCTCATATCCCAAAAGTGTTTGCTTGAAAGTGGAAATGGATTAAGTCTAAAAGTGACTAGGTTGACTAGGAGGAGCAAGACATTGAGAAGGTTGACTATAGGACAGATACAACTCATAAGGAGGATAATAAATGTCATGTTGATGCTATTAAGGATCATGAAAAAACTAGTAATAATCACACCAAGGCTGATATGGAAGGACATAAGCTTGATATGTCTCACCAACTTGTGTAAAATAAAACTCAACACCAAAGTCAACCATGGAACTTCATTGAAACCAAGAACACAAAGAAATATATTGCCAACAATATTCAAAAGGAAACATGGGTTGATTAATCATTTGATGTATCTTTGGAGTCACCATTGATGCTTTTAAATATTACTATAAATATTGATGTGTTCAAATATAATAGCAAAAATCTTTTAACTTCTTGGACCAAGAGTCCTACTAGGCATGCCAAAAAATGTTGTCACTTGGATTTGTATCCTTTGAGGAGATGTCTCAGTTCTCTTGATCCAAGTGTCACAATTGAAACACCTTTAGGATTGTGGGTAGATTAAGGATGAGTTAAATATATGGATATGGATATCTCCCTTTATGTACCACTTTGGATCAAAACTACACCTAAACTTTGGTGGGGGGAAGGGAGAGAGAAAACTAAAAGCAAACTATCCTACGTGAGGTCATACACCAATTTGAATGATGAATTCCAACTAGATACATGTTACACATGGACCCAAGAGATGAAACAAACATAAAATTCTCCAATCTACATCTTCTCACATAAATATTACATTATGAGGTTATGGATGAATTTTTAGGCTAGGAGGACTAAACAAGAGGCATTGAATGGCACTAGTGAAGAGACTAACTCACTCAACCTTTACACTTCCTAGAAAACTTTACATGCCTTAGAAGAATAAGATTTCCAACTAAAAATAGATAATAGAATGAAATAGTCATGATAAGAAAATAATATTTATCACTTATGCAAAATGAAACATTACAAATGAACACAATAAGAACAGTCATGGAAGAAGTGCAAGTGACCTCCCATTTGGGCACTAGGCATCTTCAAGGCCTAATAGACCTACCAGCAAGATTAAGATTATAGACCATTATATTGGTATTACTCACTTTGTGCTTGGTTTATTATGTTTTTCTCAGTGTTATACAAATTTATAAACCCCTTGCAAGGCCTCTAAAATTTTTGGATTCATATGTCTACCTTATTATCCTAACCCTGCCAGCTTATGCTTAAAGGGAAGTACCCTCTATCTAAAACAAAATAGAGGGTAATTCTCATATTTTTTTAGAAAAGATAAATGTTTAAAATTTATATAAAATTGTAAAGGATATCTTGTGTTAAATTTTTACACTTGGTCAGATTATTTTACCCTCTAAAAGTACCAAAAATTGAGACAAATTTGTTAGAGGAAGATTGTGTGTAAGCCTTTCCCAAGTGGATTGTATGCTATTTGTTTGGGGATATCCATATATATTTACATGAAATTAATTTATGAAATGATAGTAAATATAATTATATAGGTTTTAAATATGCTCAAAAACTATTTATAATCCATGTTTACACATTGAGTTGTGTTCTTACTCAAACAAGCCTGATTGAGAAATTGACCCTGTTTCGATGCTTCCCCAACCTATAGGTGAAAATTACCTTCTTGGAGTTAATTAAATAAATATGGGGTCATAATTAACCCATAAAATACATAACATGATTCCTTGTGTCACCCATGTTATATATATGTTATGTCAAAGACTTGAAAAATCCCTCAACTAAGTCACTGTCAGCATATAGTCACTTACAATTGACTTTATAGAGCCTTGTAGGTGATTTTCATCTTTTATAGTACATAAAAATTTGTATTGGAACAATATGAGGTATTTTAAGTTACCTTATATCCTCATATAATTTTTATATCCATGCTCAAGACTTTACTATGGATGATGTAGGCTAACAGTCAGTTGTAGGTGGATGTCTAGGCCATTTATACAGACTGTATCCACCTCCTTATGTGGAAATAGGATCTTGAAATTTTATTATTAGTACTATAATTATTATTAAATTCACATAATCATGATACATGATCAATAATTTTTTAAAACATGCCTTAATCCTTCTTTCTTCCCTTGTGACTTACAAGACTATGTTTTCTACCTTAAGCCTGACTGAAGGTTCTCATTAGATGTTTATGAGACCTAGAAGGTGTTTTAACTTCAAATGATAAATAATATACCTAATTTATTATTTATAAAAAAATAAATGATCACATAAGAATACAAATCATCATATAGCAACCAATTCAAGCATATTTTCACTTTTAGACTTAGTTGGCTGTAGGTGAGCACTTTCATGGAGTTATTCACAGTTGTAGGTGATTACTAGACTTTGAACATATCTCACTAGCTCCTCATGATGTTATTTATTCCATTTGGAATTAAATTCACCCCATAAGGTTATACAAACATGGAAATATGTCTTTGTTTTTCAAGATTGGGTGAAGGGGTATCTTTAGGATCAAAATCCTATAGGTGATCACTGCCTATTTTTAGTGCATAAAAGTGTGATTTGGGGCCTTTCAACAACCATACTTCTCAAGTATTCTACCCCTAAAACATTGTGGAGTATTTTTACTTGATATAGGATTAAATAAAATGTCATTTATATTCATAAAAAGAAGTGGAAACCTTTTTATACATCATCCACAAAATGGTGAGGTTCTCTTTTTACACTTTTTGGGAACAAAGCCCTAAACTCAATCATATTGCACCTAGAGATGGTTTACATCCCATCCTACCCATTTTATGATTAAAACATGTATTCCTTGAGTCTATAATATGATATTACTTGAAATTTTATCTCACCACTTGTTTAAACACCACAAAAAGACTCCTCAGCTCTCTACTTAGATCACTTGTAGGTGAACATTCCACAATGTAGGCAAGAGATGAGAATTATAGGCAGTGCACATTGATTTTGATATTTCATGAGTTGTAAAATTGTCTCCATACTTAAAAATACATATTTAAAATTATAAAACACCTAAAAAAAGTGTCAACACCTTAATTTCAATATGGACTCTTCCTTTATGTCACTTGTAGGTGCAATTCCATGATAGAATGTGTGAGGATGTTGCACATGACTAGATAGTCCCTCTTTCTTGAATCAAATGAAATATTTATTCAATAATTAATGATGATAAAGGATACATAAAGGATTAAAAACGTTAAACACACCTTTATGAATATGACATACAAGTTTAATACACATGCTTCACCATGGTTGCAAGTAAACAATGAGCAAAAGTTGACTATATGGTGTTCGTAACTACACCCTCATAGAGAATTTCCTTGAACAATGAGATTTTAATATCTATGGGAATAAATATAACATTTAAAACATATCAATATACCTATCACAACCCTTTGAATCCATTTCAAAGCATGAAGATCTAAAAATGGTGAAGATATGCTTGTCATCCCAAATGAGAGCAGTCTGTAAACTTGAGATGATTTACTCATAAAAACACCTTGAAAATTGAAACAAAACATATGGAGAATAAAATAATGAATCAAAAATCACCTAGAATCATACGTATCAATTGGTTTGTATGGAATTATTTAAACCATGGAAAATCCCATAGGGTGCACAAATTTGCAAGCAAGAAAACATAATCAACTTCATGAGGATGGTTCATAAAGCACATGCCACCATTATTCAAACTATTTTTATGGAAACTAATCTCTATGAGATTAATTTCACATCCCTAAGGTGTTTGATCTGAAACCTCCCCTGCTAGCCATACTAAGTACAAAGATGAAGACTAGTTATGTGTTCCTAGAAGGATAACAAAGGAGCAAAATGGTTTTGAGCCTTTTTTTATCAGTTTCAAAGAATGTCAAGAATTGATATGGATTTATGGAAGATAAATATTCATTTCATGACCTTTTACCATGTGGAACACTTCCCCATGGGCTGTACAAGTGCCAAACTCTCCTTTTTCCCTAACAAAACTACTCTTTTTTTTGAAGCACTTACCACTTTCAATTAGAAATAGTTACCTAAGACATATTAGGACACATGGCACATAACATCACCTTTTTTAACCTTAAAATTTCCATAGGAGGTTGTACAACTCATTTAATGCCCATTTATGACCCCCAAAATGAATCAAAATGATATAAGGACTTGAAAGATTAATGGCCAAAGCTAATATAACATGAAATCACACTAAATGACGTATAATACACCTTATGAAAAAATATATTAGACCCCTAATCACCTAAAAATAAAATTTTTGCCTATAGGGGTCCCATTTTGACTTGTAAGGTCAAACTTGGTCACCAAATTGGTGACTCATAGGGGTAGTATTCCTGCTATACTAATTAGACTAGTAGCCTTATCAGTCAATTGGGCTTATAGAGTCATCTAAAGTATAAAACATAACAAGATGAATTTGACCACTTGATAACCATGCTTGATCAAAACAATACCAATGACTACCTCAACCACATAGATCAAAGGACACACAAAAAACAAATCAAACAAACTATCGAGACACACACACCCATGTGCTCAAAGAACTTAGGGAAATCAAAGAAAAAACAATTATACACAAATAGAAACTAAGCATACCTCCTTTCTAGGATCAAAAGTACAGTTCCTTAAATCTTCTTCTTCATGAGATGAATCATAGTGCCAAGCCCATCCATGTCCTTAGAATCATTAGACACACCTTAAAATCACTTCCACTTGGAGGTTTCATACTTCTCACTAACTTGGTCACTATGAAAATTTTGACTGGCTAAGATGAGAGCTATTATTTAGACACTTATAATTTTTTTATAAAGAATTAAATGGACATGATGGGTTATCCCAAGTCCTAATCCTTCTCCCAAAGTTGGTTTTATCTTGAGACTCCTCTTGGAACCTGCAAAACATAAAAAATAGTCAAAAGTACCATGTTTTATACCTTGTCTATATAGTTATGTACAACTCAAAATTATGAATATTATCATGAATGAGTCTTATACATCCTCCAATCATCATCCTAAGAAAAATATTCCATTAGATTATCTTTCCAACCTCATTCCTCAAACTAGTCATTAACAAGGGTTTGCAAGGGTTTTGGATAGTTTTGACCTCTTAAGTTTTGTTCATAAATATGGGACATTAAATCTACCAAAAAATTCCACTAAAATATAGTTAAATACCTTTATAATCTTCCACTAACTCCTTATATCCCCATGAAAAACATAAAGAGAGATATGAGCACTTGAAATCACCTTATCAAGCTTATCCTTCCCTTTTTTGAAAGCTTGAGTGGGTTTTGAGCTAAAAAATAAAATATATTATGATTTATCTACATAAAAATAGATTTAACACATCTAAAATGTCCCCATAAACATGATATGATAGGATATAATGCTCACCTCATGTGAAAAGTAGAAATGACTCTCCATTTGGCTTGTAGGCCTAAACCTTGCCTAGTAGGCCTACCTACACTCTTGTGGTTTAGGCCATCCAACTGAGCTTATTTTTAGTCCACCAACCTTATCACCTCTATTATGACCCTCTGATTATGTTCCATTAATTTATAAATCATACCTATGGTTAGAAGTATAAGTGACCTCCCATTTGGGCACTAGGCCTTTTCAAGGCCTAATAGACTTGCCTACAAGATGAAGATTCTAATCCATTTTATTGGTATTAATCCATATTTTATTTATTTATTATGAGTTTATAAGTGTTATCCAACTTTATAAACCCCCTTGTAAGGTCTCTACATCTTCTGGCTTCATATTTCTACCTTATTCTCCTAACCTTATGAGCTTATGCTTAAAGGGAAGTACCCTCTATCTGAGACAAAACAAAGGGTACTTCCCCTATTTTATTAGACAAGGTAAATATTTAAAATGTCTTTGAAAGTGTAAAATATATCTTGTGTTTAATTTAAACCTTTGCTCATATGATTAGACCTTCCAAAAGTACTAAAATTTGAGACAGACTTGTTAGATGTAGATTATGTGTATGCCTTTCCCAAGTGGACTGTATGTTATTTGTTTTGGGCTCTCCCTATCTATTTACATGACAATGATGTGTGAAATTATATTCACTATCATTATATAGGTTTTTAATATGCTCACAAACTATTTATAATCCATGTTTACAGCTTGAGCAATGTTCCTACTCAAAGAGGCCTAACTGAGAAACTAACCCTATTTGTATGCTTCCCCTACCTGTAGGTGAAAATTACCTTCTTTGAGATAATTAAATAAATATTGGGTCATAAATAACCCCTCAAATACATAACATGATTCTTTGAGTCACCCATGCTATATATACTATGTCAAAGACTTGGAAAATCCCTCAATTAAGTCATCGTCAGCATAAAATCACTTACAATTGACTATATAGGGCCTTGTAGGTGATTTTAATCTTTGATAGTACATAAAAAGTTCTATGGGAACCATTTGATGTCTTTTAAGTTACCTTATATCTACCAATCATTGGTATATCCATGCTCAAGCCTTTACTATGGATGATGTAGGCTAGCAGTCAGCTATAGGTGGATCTCTAGGCCATTTGTACAGACTACATCCACCTCTTTATGTGTAAATAGGATCTTAAAATGTCATTATTAGTTCCATAATTAATATTACATTCAAATAATCATGATCCATGCTCAATACTTATTAAAAAAATGTTTTAGGCCTTCTTTCTTTCCTTGTGACTTACAATACTATGTTTTTTGCCTTAAGCCTGATTGAAGGTTATCATTAGATGTTTATGAGACCTAAAAGGTGTTTTGGATTCAAATGATAAAGCCTCTACCTCATTTTTTATTGATACATAATTTCATGATCATATAAGAGGACAACTCATCATCTAACAATCAATTCAATCATCTTTACACTTTTAGGCCTAGTTGGTTATAAGTGAGCACTTCCATGGAGTTATGCACAACTATAGGTGATTACTAGACTTTGAACATAGATCATCAACTCCTTATGATGGTCTTTATTACCTTTATAATTCCATTCACCCTATAAGGTTTTCTAAACATGTAAACATGTCTTGGTTTTTCAAGATTGGGTGAAGGGGTCTCTTTAGGATCAAAATCCTATAGGTGATCACTACCTATTTTTAGTGCATAAAAGTGTGATTTGGGGCCATTTAACAACCATCCTTCTTAAGTCTTCTACCCCTAAAAATTTATGGAGTCCTTTTCCTTGCTATAGGATTCAAGATAATGTAATTTTTATGCATAAAATGAAGTGACAACCTTGTTATACATCATACACAAAATGGTGAGGTTCTCTATTTTGCACTTTTTGGGAATAAAGCCCTAAACTCAGTCATATTTACCTAAAGATGGTTTACATCCCCTCCTACCAATTTAATTCTTCAAACATGTCTACCTTGATTTTCTCACATGATATTACTTGAAATGGGATCTCACCACTTGTTTCAACACCACAAAAAGACTCCTGAGCTCTCAGCTCAGATCATCTATAGGTGAACATTCCATAGTGTAGGCAAGAGATGAAAATTACATGTAGTGCACATTGCTTTTAACATTTTATGGGTTGTAAACTTGTATCCATGCTTCCAAATATATATTTCACATTCTCAAACATTTGAAAAAAGTGTCAACACTTTATTTTCAACATGGACTCTTCCTTCATGGCACCTATAGGTGCAATTCCATGGTAGAATGTGTGAGGATGTTACACATGACTACACAATCCCTCTTTCTTGCTTTAAATGCAATATTTAATCAATAGTTAATGATTATAAAGGATATAACAAGGCTTAATAACCTTAAAAAAACCTATATGAACATGATATACAAGTTTAATATACATGCTTCACCATGGTTGCAGATAAAGAGTGAACAAAAATTGACTATATGGTGTTCATAACTACACCCTCATAGAGCATTGACTTGAATAATGAGATAGAAAGGTCAAGGGGAATAAATATCACATTGAAAACATATAAATATACATATCGCAACCCTCTAAATCCATTGATAAAGCATGAAGATATGAAAATAGTGAAAACAGGTCTATCATCCCAAATGAGAGCAGTCTGCAAACCTTAGATGATTTGCTCATAAAAAAAACTTGAAACATGAAACAAAGAATAGGGAGAGTTATATAAATAGTAAAAAAATCATATGTAATCAACCTAAGAAACTATTGTTTATAGAATTATCTAAACCAAGGCAAAAATTATAGTGTACATAGATTTGCAACTAGAAAAACATAGTCAACTTCATGAGGATGGTTCATAAAGAACATGTCACAAATATTCAAACTATTGTTATGGAAATGAATATATATAAGTCTAATTTCATCTCCCCAAGGTTTTTGATATAAAACCTCCCCTGATAGCCGTACCAAGTATAAACCTAAAGACTGGTTCTGTGTGCCTAATAGGATAAAAAAGGAGTAGAATAGTTTTGGGAATTTATTAGCACTTCCAAAGCATGTAAAACAATAAAATGGATATAATAAAGTTGAATATCCATTATATTACCTTATCCCTTGTGAAACACTTTGCCATGGGTTGTACAAGTTTCAAACTCTCCTTTTTTTCTCAAAAAAATTACTCTTTCTTCTGAATCACGTACCAAATTTAGTTATAAATAATTACCTAAGACATAATAAGACACACGGATTATGAATTAATCCTTTGGAACCTTCAAATTTCCTTAAGAGGTTGTACAAATCATTTAATGCCCATTTATGACACCCAAAATGACTCAGAATGATATAAGGTCTAGAAATACTAATAACCAAAGCTAATATAACATGAAATCACACTAAATGACCTATAATACACCTTATGAAAAAATATATTAGACCCATAAAAACATAAAAATCAAGTTTTTACCTATAGGGGTCCCCATTTGACCTGTAGGATCAAATTTGGTCAATAAGAATTGGTTCAGATCTCTATAGATTAAATATAAAAATAATAAAGAGAACACATGAAATATTTTAAACACACTGATAATATTTTATTATTTCTCATCCAATATATTAATAGTACGTAGGATGCTAAGATTGACTAAACAACTTCCTATAGAATAAGAAGGCAAACTAACAACAAATCTGTTAATAGAGATATGGGTATAAGTAAAATATATTATTTCTATAAATTATACATGATATATTGTTAATATATCAACGTAACTAACTACTAACATTCTATATGGTCATTATTATTTGGTAAATAGTAATTTACCTTATAATAGATACATAAATGTGAAGACTAATGTTAGGCTATCTCTAACATTCCTCCCCTTAGTGCGAACATGGGGAAGAAATCATCCTATACTATAAATCTCACAAAAACTCACATGATGGTTTTTCACTCAGCTAACCATCAATCTAAAAATATCAGATGGTTTTACACTCAATTTACCAACAACCTACAAACAATAGATGGTTTTACACTCAGTTTACCAGCAACCTACATATAAAGTATGGTTTTTCATGTGATTAACCAATAACCAAAAATATATAGAAGGTTTTACAAGTTAACCCACAACCTACACAATGTTACAAGATTCTACTATCCATCATCAATATTTTTACCTCAAGGGGAAATTAAAAAAATGAATGTTCACTTACTTCAATAATTGAACAAGTATGTACTTCCATTCTTATTTTCACACACAACAACAAAATATGAAAAGCACACCACACTACATATGTCACCAAATCATTTAGGGCCACATTATTGGTGACTGACGAGAGGCTCTAGAAACCTCCTTCCTTTATGTATCCTACAACCTCCAGTGTGTGAAGCTACTCACTCAATAGAAGACTTGATGAAGCTCAGATGCATTAATTTCTCAAGGAAGGATCCCCCCATAGTTTGGACATTGCATACAAGCAAGAATGCATCTTTATACTTTTGAACATTTTTTGACATTTTGACAATATTACAAAAATGACTACACACAATTAATAATGCTCTAAAATGACTTTGACACTTTAAATTATTTGATTTGACTCTTTTGATAAAAACATTACTTTTGACACTTATGAGTTTTGGACTTTTGATAAAGACACAAGACAACATCTTTTTTACTTTAGACTAACACATGAATCCCATTGATGACTTTTTAACTCATAAACCTAAAATAATTATCATTTTGCTATTTCACATCATTAATTCATTGACACAATGTATGACTATGACTAAATAAAGACTCCTTTTATTTTTGAAAAATTTCACCTAAACCATGAATAGACATATAGCTTAAAATAACAAAACTTTTAATGAAATAAACTACGGACCAAATAAGGAAACTTTAAACTAATATCAAAAAATGACTTAAAAACCTATAATTAATAACACAACCTTAATGGAAAATGACTCACATTCTATAAGACTGAGTCAAATAAAAATAAACTAGTGACTTCACTAAAATAGAGACTAAGAATATTGATGAGACAATCGACAGATGCGAACTATGCCTTACGTGTAAAATAGGGAAAAAAAAGATGACACCTCTATGAGCTTATTTTTATTATTGACTATGGCTAAAACCTTGGCTTATCATTTATCTATCGAACTCAAATATCTAGGTCCAAACTGACACCAACCTTAAATTATCTTTGAGTTCTTTAGCAAGATCAAGGCAACATGGAATTGATATGGGATCCATCTTCATGTGTGGCAAAGATATGGAGGAGTGTGGTGATGCATACAGTGTTTATAAATGGTAATAGATATTTAGATGTAAGCCCAATTTGGCAAAACCCATGATCAAGTAGAAACCTTGGGAATCACCATAGAAGAGATCAAATAGAAGAGGGAACTTGATTCAAATTCCACACTACATAATACAACATGCATTGAGAAATGAACACAACATAAGGAAGCACATATAGGTACACAGAGATCAAAATATCTTTAATGCATGATGCATTGTATACTGCTAAAGATTCGCATGATGTAGATTATTGGTAGACACCTAGCTCATTGAATTATTATTAGGAGTTTATGCTTGAAGAAGAGATTGAGTTTGATGTTGTCTGATCAAAATGCTTGATAGGTTAGAAATCAAGCTATATGTAGCAGTTTTAATTGACATCTAGATCCATAAGAGATGATACCATGCAAACCATGCAATAAACATCTTGACTTTGATCTAAATGGTTAATGCTTTAATACATGGAATATTTGTTTACACTCTATGGATCCATTTTATTTCCTTCCACCCCTGGACATATTGATTTTCTATGTATATTATAGCCACCTTAATATACCAAATGCCACTAATAACTATCAATGTTATTATTTTCACCAAATCACATACCTAAGAAGAAGTTGTTCAAGCTTATTCTAGGTTTGGGCAACATGGGAACATTTCCAAGTATGTGGGTATACTTATATTATAAATAAGCCTCTAGATTTAAGGGATATCTCCCTGAATACATCTTGAAATGATCTGATCTATTCCAACTAATTACTTATGGGGAAAAGAGTTAGATAATGCATGAATTAAACTAACTCTAAAGGAGGTGATGTACCGAATGTTCAAAGTTACACTCTCAAGATTAAACTCATTAACACACTAATAAACTATGAATAGAACTAATGCAGTGTCTACAATGGGTTCCAAGCAATAATGCTTCATCTAGAGGTCAATTTGATGGGCTTAGGATCGAGGGCAATGAGGGTAAGGCTTGGTTGGAAGCACTTACAGCCAACCATCCACTCTATACTTGAGACATCAACATTAAGACACACTAGATGACCTACAAGAAAATTTTATTAGCACTTAGGTTAAACTTGGACCTAAAAAGGGAAGATGGAAACCACTTTTACATATCAAATAAATATAAAACACTAAGCATAGATTAGCAAAAAAATATAAAATGCCCTATTCATTACTCTAAGAGGTGAAAAATTCAATTTCTATCAGAGTCTAGTCATACTACCCTGAGGGATGTCTAACAATAGATCAAAGGATATATTTATAGAAGCAAGGGCCTTTATAAAGAGATTTTGGTGTTAAAAGAGGAATCAATGAGCCCAACTCCATCTGAACTATAGCTATAACTAGCTCTACATTTACGCTCATTTAAGCTTCTTGATTAATCTAGGTTACTCTAGGTGATTTCATAGTTATATTATTCTCGTATTGATGTTTCTTAATGGTTGTAATGATGAGATCAAGTTATTCTGAGTTGGGTCCTAGCATTAATTTAGTTACAACCATCATATCAATCTATTAGATCTTTGTCTTGGTGCTAACCGATCTTCATTGGTTTGTCATAGCATGAAAAAATGGAGAGAAGGGTCCTTTTCATGTAATTGGTCATGGAGATGAAACTATAAGGGTTTATCTATATGCATTCATGGCATCTTTTGAAATGCTATCTCTTGTTCAAATTGGATCAGGCTCAAACTTGTCCCCATGTTCATAGGTCCACTATAGACATAAAACCAATCTCAAACTATTGGTTTTCCTATATTCATTATGTTGATGTAGACCTATAGACTATATATCCCCCTTTCTTGTCTATGTTAGGTCCAAAATAGACCCATTCTATCTTCGTAGGAGCCAAAAGTTTACCATATGCCTGGATATATATTTTTAAATTTGAAAATATAGTCACAAAATGAACTTTATGTGACACAAACCTTCAAGCCTGAGGTCCATATTAAGCTTTAATGGTGGTCCCTTTATGTCTTTTAACCTAATTTCATCAATGTGTCCCTTTAATGACATTTAGTCAAGCTTTAATGCTGATGGGATGACCCCTACAAGACCTTGTTTGCCTGTGTAAAAAATGCTCATTTAGTTTTTTTTGTTAAAAATTACTTGAAGCAATCATAATTCTCTAACTTATCTTTATTCACATTGGCTTTACAGATCCTTGCTATTAGATCTTGACTTTTTTACCTCATACACATTGTTGGATCATGTTGTATGATGTAATGGGAGCCCTTGATCTCCTACCATGAAGATCATTTGACATGTTAACTTGAGCATGCATCATAGGATCAAAATGTATGAAGCAACATGAGCCTTTAATTTACCTGGGCCCACTTCTTGTCAATTGAGCTTGCTTTGTTGGATCATTACTACAATTGAATGTTGATCATTATTTTAGATTAGACCTACATTTTTGTCAGTGAAAACACACCATCAGATCTCTGCTTGATCAATCCACACCATTAGATCTTATCCAACTTGTAGCCTTTTAAGGGTTTTTAACTTAGGGACCTTTTGACTTGTTTGATCCTAGTGCAAACCATTAGATCTATTGTGTCAATATGCAAGCTCATACATACCATCAAATTTTGATCAAATTTAAACATTTTAAGGACATTTTGAGCCTAAATTCTTACTTAATAGAGCTCAAACTTGGCACTTGCATGGATGTCTTATGTTGTAGGTCCATCTTTGAATGCTCATAACTTAAGATAGAAAGCTTTTACAAACATGAATTTTGTAGAGCATGTCCCTAGAATGAAGAACTCCATTGCACTATAATATTTTGGCTGATAAGGCTTTCTAAGGTATAGTTACAAAATGTATAAGTAAAGTAACTACTCTAGTTTTTCATGACATCATAATGATGGTCTAGTCCTTAAACTTCACCAAATTCATCCTTTGATCAATATTTCAAGGTTCTAATGGATTTTGAAGATTTTTCAACTTGGTCCATGCTCCTGAATGCTCAAATACCATGAAGCTCTACCACTCACATATATGAATCTAAAATGACCCCTTATGACATTATAAAAAGCCCCTATACAAGATTCTGACTATAGGGGGTTAACCCATTTTGGCCCATGGTAAAAATGGTCAACATTCATGGTGATTTTCTAGGGGTGGTATGCTTGATATGCCATGACCAGTTGCCTAATCCTGTCCATTGGGTTACAGAGTCATAGGTATGTAGGTTTGACACATAAACTGCCTTGATAGCACACCAAATAATAAAAAATATTAGGAATGAAACACAAGTCAAGAAACACTGATTATGAGCATTTATTAAAATACAACACAACAAGAAAAGGAACACACACCTAATATAATATTTACAAAAATGACTCTCAATTCTCAATATTAGGTTTCAAATGTATCCCATTCATATGGATAGGTAGCTCTTCTCCACTCATCCTTTCTAACTGAAAAGAGTTGATTTGCTTGCACTTGATGATGACATATGGTCTACTTCATAGGGTATTAAATTTGGTATGTCTCCTTGGTTTTTCTATATCTTCATCCCATTTCAATACTATGTCACCTTCTTGAAATTATCTTGGAGTTGACTTCTTATAAAAATACCATTTTATTAGTAATTAGTGATGATCCATATCTTGATGAGCTTTATCTCTAGTCTCTTGAAATTCCATTAGTTATGTAAATCTCACCTCCATTGGAGTGTTCTCAAGAAACTCTAGTTGATGTGTTAATTCTAAGGTAGGCATGTCTTGAGAGATAGATAACTTAGCTTCCCTTCTATAGACAAGCATAAAAGGAGAATTCATTGTTGAACTCTTGGGAGTTATCCTATTAGCTCACAAGGCTATCTTCAATTTGTTGTGCCAAGATATATGGTTATGTTTCAATGTTCTCTTGATGATTTTGATAAGATTCTTGTTAGTTAGATGAAGTGCTTAAGAATATGCCATTACTATTTTCCCAATCAGTTATCTTAGCACCCATGAAAGAAAGCGCATTATCTAAAATAATAGGAGTGTCAAACCTTGTGATGATGTTCTCATAGAACTCCAAGATAACATTCTCATTGTATTCCTTTAATGTTACTACCTCAACCCACTTTTTAAAGTAATTAGTTGCTATGAGTATCCATTTATGACTAGTACTTGATGGGGGTTTATCATACTAATAAAATCAAGACCCAATTGCATGAAAGGTTGGTCTACTTAGATAGACTTCAAAGGAAGGGATGAAAGCTTATATTTTCCTACAAAGAAAGCACATTGTCCACACCTTCTCACCCAAGCATGGAAATACTTGAAGAGGATAGGCCAATAATAGCCTATCCTCATGATCTTGGTAGTTATGGTTCTTGTTTAGAAATGAGCTCCTACTGCCCCATCATGAAACTTCTCAAGCAATACTCCAAACTGATCATTATCAATGCATCTTAATAGCACACCATTGATTTTCCTCCTAAAAATCACACCATCCAAAAGATAAAAGGGAATATATTTCAATCTAAAATGTATCCTTTTTGATCTACTCATATTATTAGGATACCAACCATTTTGAATAAATCTGATCACATCTTGTGTCCAACTTTGTGGAGGCAATGAACTAGCTGATTGGGAACAATTGTGATTGATTAGAGCCTCTTTATTTTACTCATGAAGATATAAAGCTATATGTTCAAAAAGGCCTTTACCCCTTATCAAAATTTTCACCTTGATATCAACATCATATTTTATTACTTTAGTGATCCACTCTTCCCTCTTTTCATTAATATCTTTGCTCAAGAGAAAATATTTGATACTAGGATGAGATATCATAACATGAATCCTATTATTGGAACCATATGTTTGAACTTATTTAGTCCCCTTACAATAAAAAGGACATGTTTCTCCACAAAGGTGTACTTGACTTCATAATATTCTAAACCTTGACTAAAGAATGTGATTGGCTACTCTACATCCTCATCAATCTTTTGCATTAGCATGGTTGAGATAATATCAAGGTTATAAAATGAATACAACATGAATTATTTAGTAAAATTAGGATTCAAAAGAGTAGGAGATTCTATAATTAATTTATTTATGGCTTCAAAACTAATCTTACCCTCTTTGGTCCAAGAAAAGAATTGGTTCTTCTTGATCATAGCTATGATACATTTCACCAAAGATGCAAACCTAGATATTAACCTTCTTAAAAAAAATTTCTTTCCTAAAGAAGTTAAAATAACTTTATTATGCAAGGGAAATGATAAGCTTATAATATCCTCTATTATTTCAATATCAATAATCGAACCATCTTTATAAATGATATGTCTTAAGAGCTTACCTTTATGAACAAAAAAATGCACTTATTTGGATTAAGAGATACTCCATATTGCCTACATGTTTCAAACACTTGTCTCAAGTGTTTCATGTGTTCATTAGCATATTTATAAAAAAATTTTATATCATCTAGATAAACCAATAAAATTACGTTGATCAAACCTTTGAAGGACATGTCCATTGCTCTTTGAAATGTGGCACCGGTATTGGATAGACCAAAGGGCATCTTCCTATAAAAAAAAGTACTTCATTTATTAGTGAAGGTTGTCTTAAATTGATCATCCTCACTAATTAAAATCTGATTATAGCATGAATATCCATCTATAAGAGAGAACTGTTGAGAACCTGAAACCATTTGCAAAATTTGTTCCATTAAGGGTAGAGTATAGTGATCTTTGAGTGCCACTCTATTAAGATCTCTAAAGTCTACACAAAGTCTTATCTCCCCATTATTATTTATAATAGGCATAAGGTTATCTACCCATGTTGAATGCTTGATGGGAAAAAATATCTTAGATTCAAGGAGTTTGGTAAGCTCCAACCTCATGAGTTGCTCAACTTTTGGGTTGATGGATCTTTGCTTCTGTCTAAATCAATGGTATGGTGTGCTAGGATAAGATAAAATATGTTGAGGTACTTATATTCCCAAGAAAAGATATCATGAAACTCTCTACACATCTTAATGAATGCTAGCTTCTCTAATGTAGAACATACCTTGCCTAGTTTGAGGAGTTTGTCCTTGAAGATCAAGACTCTTTCATAATTCTCTTCTTTTGTAGACATACTCACTTTATTTTTATTATTTTGATCATTATAAATTAATATAATTTATAAGTTAACCAAACATTTAGGTATCTTATTGGTTCTTAGTTGCACAATTTGATCACCTAATTATTTTTGGAGCCTCCTTTGATTCCTTGAAGAAAACTCAGCCTCATTTTTTGAGAAGCATGCAATGTGTTTATCACTATTAAAAACTTGACAAGACACTTATTTATTAGGTGTAAATGGTATGATAATTATCTTAATATGAAACTCTTTTCTCTCCTCTTTTATGGCAGTTGGAGTATCAAATTGAGCTCATATGGTAGCTAGTCTATCAACATGACTATTCTACTCCCTTGGGACTAATTGTATATTGAATGCATTGAAGTCTTCAATAAAATCCCATACCCTATGATTGTATGACTTAATAAAAGTGTTCTTAGTAGCAATCACATTCCTCACTTGATGCACAACTAATTCACTATCTCCATATACTTGCAAGTTCTTGATTCCTTTTCTCCTTGCCCATTGAAGGCCATGAATTAAACCTTCATATTCAACCACATTAAAAGTATAACTAAAATGAAATATATATGAATCCTGTTAATATTATTTAGATGGGTAGAATAACATAACACTAGCCCCTATGCCAAATTTACTTCTTAAACCTTCAAACAACATCTTCCACATCTCATCATCTTCACCCTCTTCCTTGGCAAATAGAGGTATTGATACTCCTTCATGTATACAATACACTCCTAAATCAGTTTCCTCCACGAAATCAAAGGGATAATGATCATAATTATTAGTTCCATATTTATTGAGAAATAAATATGAAATACCCTCAAGCTTGGAAAAAGTGCCATCATCTATAATAGAGTTCTTTTCTTCATGGGCAACACAATTTAGATTGGAACTTGCCTCAATGTAAGGCTCAATATGGAACCTTGCAAGGGGTTATGTCATAATTATCACCTTAGCCTTGTAACTTATTTTAAAGGCCAAGAAAGATCATTCAGTTGAGAGATAGCCACCAATCTTGGCTATGCAGTCCCTTGATAGGTAGATTGTAAAGTGGGCTAGGAGATTAACCATAACTGTCTTGTAAGATAGGAAAACTAGGAAAATCATGAAAGAAAACCTTCAAGAATTTTATCAACCATACTATCTTGTTAGTTATACCATATAATTCAAGGACTCATTTTCTATGTGGCTCATATATTAGGCCTATATTTTTAGCTAAAAGTTTAGGCATGATAGAAGTAGAAGCTCCACTATCGACTATGAAATTATGTATCAACTTGTCACCTTTAATAAGGGTGAGGTCAAATGGTGGAGGTTTATCAACCCTAGTGGATGATTCAAAAATGGTACTAGGAGAATTTTCAAAAGAAACATGGCCATGACTTTGATTTGAGGGTGAGACACTATCAAGGATAATAAATAACTATTTTTGGAGTTCTTTTTTACCAGGCATATGAAGAACATCCCAAAGAGGAATGGATGTTTTAATGTTCTTCAAAGAATATATAATGTTTAAATAATCCATACCTACTTTATCTTGGGATATTTTAGGTAGATAATTATTGGGAACTTGAGGAATAGGAGTAGACCTTACCATATTTTGACTTGATAGAGATGTAGAAGTTTTTGGAACTATCACACTTGCAGCTATATCCTGTTATTGCCTTGCAGGAGGATTAGAGGAGCTTTTGGGCATGCTAATTCCACCTCCTAGATTCTTCCTCTTGGGCCTTGTATTTTTTATGATATAGGCTCCTTGATTTAGCACAAAAGTTTCTTCAACCAATAAATTAGTGAAGATCTCTCCTTGAGGTTACCAATCCTCATTAACTTGTATCATCACCTCATCCTCATTTGATAAGAGGGGAGTATCTCCTCCTTGAGCCACCAGAGCTTGCTCTATATTCTCATTGTCATCCATGTATTGGTCTTGCTACCAATATTTTACCTACACCAAATTTCTATGAACTAGTACCATCTCCCTTGCATTGGTGGTAGAGTTAGGACTATATACATTGGTAGGCCTATTAGGATTAAGTTTCCATTAGCCTATTCCTCTTCCATATTTTAAACCATAATATTAATTATAGGGGTAAGGATTCTGATAGGCACCTTTTGTCTATTATCTTGCATATTTTGAGCCTCTAAGGCTAGAAACTTTGCTTTCCAATCAACATTATTTTCTACCTGCCTAGGAGCAACCTTGGTTTTGGTATTGACATTAAGAACTTGGGATACATATAGATTATTAGAAAAATTATGAGATAAAGGAGTCATAAACACTTTAGGAGGAAATATTATAGCTTGGATGAGACTATTATTATCTTTGATAACAAGATCATACACTTCAAGAAGAGTGGAATCTCCCATAGATTAAAACATGACAACAATTTCAGTCCCAATGGCTTTCAAGTAAGTAGGGAACACAAAGATAGAAAGTGGTCTCATGGTAGGAGGTAATCTATGCTACATCTTCTAAAACCTTTCATTGAAGTCATGCATTATATCTTTGTGTCCCCTTTTTATCACATTGAGTTGATGTATGAGAGAGGTGTGGTTACTTTCATTTCCAAATCTAGAAGTCAACAATACTCCAAAATCATCCCATATTATGATGCATCCACCTTTTATAATCCTATACCAATCAAGAGCCTTCCCTTTAAGGGACATGGCAAGGATCCTAATGGTAATGTTCTCTAAAACAATACTGTGGAAACTACAAAAGTTAGAGACATCTCTAATGTGCTCACAAGGTGTGACATGACTTTCACCATTAAATGTGGGCACACCTTTCATAACATTATGAAGAATGTCATCATATAATTGAAGTTAAATTTTATTTTTAGTATTGAAGGTAGGGAAAACATGAGGTCTATCCATGTCTTCTTCTTCAAGATATTCCTTTTCTTCAGCCTTTTCACTCTCTTCCTCTCTAGAAAAACCTACATGTTCTTCAAATGGTAGATTAGGCTATGGATACTAAACTTTAAGAGAAATTTTAGGTTGAATGGGTGGGTTAATGGGATTGAATACTCTACTAGAGGATGAGCTAATGATAACCATGAATTATGAAGGCAAGTTTATAACAAAACAATGGCCTTGAACTAGATTTATCTTGAAAGAGTCACCAAATGTTGAGTAACACATCAATTTATAGCTAATGTTGTTAAGACCAACATTCACCTTGATAAGTTATCTTGAAGATAATGAGTCCCACCAGGTGTGCTAGAACTGTTGTCACTAAATTTTGCACCCTAGAAGAATTTATTCAAGCTTATTTTATATTTAGGAAATATGGGAACATTTCTAGGTATGTAGTTGTATCTATATTAGAAATGAACCTCTAGATTTAAGGGCTATCTCCCTGAATGCATCTTGGAATGATCTTATCTATGATTTATAATTACTTATGGGGAAAAGAGTTAGAGAATACATGAATTGAACCTACTCTAAAAGAGGTGATGCATCAAATATTCAAAGATCCACTCTCAAGATTGAACTCATTAGCACATTAATAAATTATAAATAAAAGTAATACAGTGTCTACAATGGTTTCCAAGAAATAATGGTTCACCTAGAGGTCAATTTGATGGTCTTAGGTTGGAGGGTAATGAGGGTAAGGCATGATTGGAAGCACTTACAATCAACTATCCACTCTATACCTAAGACATCAACCTGAAGACACACTCGATGACTTGTAAGAAAAGTTGATTAGCACTTAGGTTGAACTTGGATCTATAAAGGGAAGATGAAAACCACTTTTACATATTAAAAAAATACAAAACACTAAGCACAAATTAACAAAAAACTACAAAATGCTCTATTCATTATTCCAAGAGGTGCAAAATAATTTTTTTGGTAGAGTCTAGTCATACTAGCATGATGAATGTATAATAATATCTCAAAGGATATATTTATATAAGAAAGGGCCTCTAGAGAGAGAGCTTTTAGTGATAAAAGAGGAATCAATGAGCTCAACTCCATCTAAATTGTAGTTACAATTGCCTCTGCATTTATGCTATTTCAAGTTTCTTAATTGATCTCGGTTATTTTAATTAGTTGCATAGTTATATTATTCCCCTATTGATATTCCTTGATATTTGCAATGGTGGGATCAAGTTATTCTAAATTATATCCTAGCATTAATGTATTTATAACCATTAAATCACTCTGTAATATCTTTTTTATGGTACTAACTTCTCTTCATTGGTTCATCATGGCATACAAAAGTGGAGAGAAGGGTCCTTTTCATGCAGTTGGTCCTAAAAATGAAACCATTAGGGTCTAATTATATGCCTTCATGGAATAATTTTGAATGCTAGCTATTTTTAAAAATAGATCATTCTCTAACTCATCCCCATGTTCATATGTCCACTATAAATGGAAAACCAATCTCAGACTATTGGTTTTCGTATATTAATTATGTCAATGCAGACTTATATACTATATATCCCCCTTTATTGATTATATTAGGTCTAAAATAGACCCATTCTATCTTTTTTGGAGTCAATATTTTACCATATGCATAGATATTTCTTTTAAAAAAGGTGAACACAATCACAAAATTAACTCTACATGACACAAACCTTCAAGCCAAATGTCCATATTAAGCTTCAATGGTGGTACCTTTATGTCAATCAACCTGATTACATTAATGTGTCCCTTTAATGGCATTAATTTTAGATTTAATGATGATGGGATGAACCTTATAATAACCGGTTTGCCTTAGTAATAAATTGCTCCCTTGGTTTGAATTTATTTGTCAAAATTTGCTCAGGCCAATCACAATGTTCCAACCTGTCTTTATTCCCATTAGCCTCATAGATCCCCACTATTAGATCTTGAGTTTTTAACCTCTTGTACATCATTGGATTATGTTTTATGATATAATGTGAACCATCAATTTCCTACCATGAAGATCCTATAATATGTTGACTTGAGTGCGCACCATAGGATTAAAATTTATGATGAAACATGATCCTTTGATTTACATAAACCCATTTCCTATCAATCAAGGTCATGTTATTGGATCATTAGTATAATTGATCTTTGACCATTGATCTATATTGGACCCAATTTATTGTTAATGAACATGCACCATTGGATATTTTCTTGGTCAACCCACACCATTAGATCTTGTCCAACTTGCATCCTTTTAAGGGATTTTAACCCCGAGACCTTTTGACTTATTTGACACTATCACAAACCATTATATCTGCTATGTTATTATGCAAGATCATGTGGAACATTAGGTATTGATCAAATTTAAACCTTTTAAGGACATTTTAAACCCAAATGGTTACTTAATAGATCTCAAACTTGACACTCATGCAGACATCTTATGTTGCAGGTCTATCTTCGAACGCTCATAACTTAAGCTAGAAAGCTTTCATGGACTTGAATTTTGCAGAGCATGTCCCTAGCATGAAGAACTCCATGTCACTATAATATTTTAGCTCACAAGTATTTTAAGGTACATTTGTGAAATTCATAAGTAAGCTGACTAGTCTGGTTCTTCATGATGTCCTAATGATGGTCTATTCCTTAAAATTCACCAAATTCATCCTTTGATCAATATTTCAAGGTTATAATGGATTCCTAAGATTTATGAAACATGGTCCATGCTCCTAAATGATCAAATACCATGAATTTCTTCCACTCACATATATGACTCTAAAATGACCCCTATGGCATTATAAAAAGCCCCTATACAAGATTCTAACTATAGGGCGCTGACCCATTTTGGCCTATGGTAAAAATGGTCAATAGTTATTATTTTCAATAGATTTTCATTATCTCAGTAAATTAATCTTCAATGTAGACTCAGGCCTAAGGTGAGTAACCCACATGTAAGGACTATTTCAACATGGAATAAATGAAAACAAGAATTAAAAATTGTGAAGACAATCTGGGAGAGAACATTACAAGTCACAATAATTATATAGTTAAGCTTATAATTTCCTCCTACGCATTTAGATACTCATCTCATCATCCTGTCTCTAAAATATCCATACTTATGAGATTTATCTCTCACAAGTTTACTGGAATTCCTACTTTTATACCAGATGATAGAACTAGTTCAGATCTCTATATATTAAATATGGAAATAATAAAGATAACACATGAAATATTTTAAATACAATGATAATATTTTATTATTTCTCACCTAATATCTAAATAGTACATAGGCTATTAAATATCCAAGACTGACTAAACATCTACCTATAGAATAGGAAGGCAAACTAACAACAAACATGTTAATAAAGATACATGTATAAGTTAAATATATTGTTTATATAAACAATATATTTTACTAACAAACTAACTATATGTGATATATTGTTAATATATCAATGTAACTAGCTACTAACATTCCATATGATAATTACTATTTGGTAAATCATAGTTTACCTTAAAGTAAATACATAAATGTGATCACTAACATTAGGCTATCCCTAACAGTGTAATGGGTTAAACTAGCCCTAATCATGCCCATCTTGTTTTTGATTGCATAACATGCCCTAATTTCATCTCTAAAATCATGGAACCTCTTTTTGTTATAAAATTTGATCGTTTGGTTTAATCAAGTCTGGGTATTTTTTATTTATTAATCTCAATGGAAAGGGTCCTTATGAGGTTTTGGTCATAATTTTATATTGGCTTCACTCTTTGAACTAATTCTAAACTTAAATTTCCCATCATATGCACTAAGTATATAAGAGTTTATAATTATGTCTATATTAATATAAATACCTAAATTTCTATATTCCTGATAAGTCTTGGTCTATTCTAGAGCACATTTCAAAGTACATTAGAATTTCCATTTTTAGACCATTTTGCCCTAGGTTTATATAAATGGTCTGATTGTCTCAGAATTTGTGCACACATTTCTTTGACAATCTTGTCCATATCTACTCCTTTTCAAAGTAAAATGGCTTAAAATTTATATGTTTTTTTTAGACGTCATCATTTTATTTGTATTGGAATGGTGGGCTTGAAATTCGATAAAATTCATGGTATTTGTTAATCTTAATGCATATTAACTTTGTTTTGGTCTTTCATTAATCATTTTGATCAAAATTTGAAATTAAAAATCTAACATTTCTTTTGGTTTCACTGTAGGCTAATGATCACTTGCCTTCTTGTAAGTCCCCAGGAAAGTGAGGAGATGGTACTTATTGTTCTCTTTCTTCTTTGAGCCTCTTCAAGACTAAGTAGTTTTTCTTAAATCTTTTGGATACCTAAGATGAATAAACATGACACAATCTAGCTTCCACACTTCCCTAGGCCTTGTAAAAATTCAAAGTAGGCCTTTAGCCTCTTAGATGCTTAGGATGATGACATGTGTCATGATATAGGATCCCTAATTCATCATAACTTATAGATATGTGAGCCTATAACAAAGACCTTCTTGATGCATGAGATCATGCCACATGGTGTAATCCTACTTCACTATGACCCCAAGATAGACCATATACATTAAAACATATCCAATCCCAAAAATCATGGGATGATGCCACTTGCCATGATCTCAAGGCTTCTCTAAATATATTACCTCTTGGATTTTTATCCAAAGCTCACAATTTCTTGGATGAGCAAGATCATGCCACATGGCATGATTTTCTCTACATCCTACCAACTAAACAAAAAACCTAGTTAGAACCGTAATCAATCCCTAGATGAATCATGGATGCCACATGCCATGAAATTTATAACTATATGTCACACTAGCATCCATGTCAATAATTCATGAACTTAAATTTCTTGGCCATTTATCCCATCAAAATTGTCAAACCAAAAACTAAACTTTGATCTTTGTTATTTAGCTAATTGATTTTATGTTTTGTTTTGAGTCTTTGACTTAGCACTTTGCTATATCATTTGTCACTTTTAGGTTGATCAACTATTGTTTATCATAAATCATCTTTAGATTTAGTCATTTTTTAGGATTCTAGATCATATTGGATAAGTTTTGGGGTACTTTAGATTTCAAGTTTGGTTAGTGCATCAATTTTATTTCACTAATTTTGGGGTCCATTTATTCCTTTAATTATCTTGAATTGATTATGTTTATGTTATTTTATCTTTATACTTAATATTTCTCTTCAAAATTGACAAAATTGGTTATATCTTTGGCTAAAATCCCCTTTTCTTTTAATCATTAATTCTAAGAGATTTTAGCCTTTTAAACTTTTAGACTTAGACTTTTTCATTTAGAATGGAAAATTCATAATGTAACAACTACACTTTTAAGGTCTAATGGTTATTTATTTATTATAGGCATAGAAGGACTAAGATGCTACCAAGTGGCATGAGATCACTTGATCATTTCCTTGAACCAGTCCATGCACATTGATATTCAAGAGAACTCCTGGGTAAATGGGATGTTGACAAGTGTCAAGATCTCACTCCTCTACATCTTTGAAGTGACTAGAACAAAGAGATCATCCAAGGATCCTCCAAGTTTCTAGAATGATGCCACATGGAATAATCCTATTTCCTTAAGCCCTAGGGTGGTAAATATAAAGTGAGTAGGTGGTAGACTCTTCAAGTAAATAGGATGATGACATGTGGTAACATCCCACTTCCATGCACTTTTGGTTCAATTAGAACAAATAGACATAGTGTAGATCCAATGAGGTCTTAGGATTAGACCATATGTCAACATCTCAAGGCTCTAGGGTAGTCAAGACATATTGAACATATATTTAGGACATAGGAGCTCTAGGTGAGTTGCATCTTGACACTTATCAAGATCTCAATACAACCTAGGCAAGGAAAGAGTCAAGCACCCTAGGGCACTTATCCAAGTTTGTAAATATAGAGAATGGCACATATCATGGACCTAACATATGAAATACATGATGGATCCCTGAGTAGTGAGAGAGAACCATGTGGTATGCCTTTCCCAATGTGGATATATGGACCTCCCTAAAAGAATTTAGACTTGAATTTTATGGTCATCTCATCCTATCAAGGTTGTCAATGCCCATAAATTAGACTTTGGGTCCACTATAGTTAGAATGATTAGGTCATAATTCATTTATATTAGTAAGAGGGTCATGGGAACATGAATTCCAAGTAGATTAGGTAATGACATTAATCAATTTAGTGGTACATACTAACGTACCATGTAAAGATCATAAAAGATATAATTTGTTTGAAATGGGTGTGGTATCCAACTGTAAGACATGGATAACTGGCAATCCCATAAATGATCCCA
>JARHVA010001726.1:3045000-3148317 GCA_037957365.1 Torreya grandis | reverse complement strand
ATAAGGGAAGTCCAAGGGTACAGGGACACAATTTAAAGCTGATAAAATTAGTTTATACATGCATGGGAATAGGATATGGGTCAAACAATGTAATTTTAGGACTTACAAATGTCAATCTAAGTCATTAAAGTTATGCAAAGTGGCACAAACTCCCTCCATTTGCACAAAAAAAACTACTTTCATGATTAGGCCTATTTAAACATCCTATAACTAATGAGGAGTAGTCCAAATTATTGTAATGTAAGGGGAGGATATCATACATTCCTCTCCATGAATTGGTTGCATGCTTGGTCCTCTAGAAACTTTTGAAAGTTGGCCATCATCATCTACTATCCAAAAAACTATCCTTCCATGCATCCTACACACTTGACCTCCAAAATTCATTAATTTTTTCACATTAAAATACATGATATTTATTTAATTAAAATTTTAAATTCCCTCCATGGCCTTGGAATCATCATTCAATCTTTAAAATCAGTTCAAGTGAATCTTTTCACCCCTCTCACTAGTTTGTGCATTAGGCCAATTCTGATTGGCTAAGTTGAAGGAATTGGTTGGAGAACTTAGAAGTTTTTTTAGGACATAAAATTAATATTTAAAGATATATTAAGTTTCAATATTTTTCTAAAACTTGGTTTCATCTCCTAAATCCTCTTGGATTCTGTACAACACATAAAAATAGTGAGAAAAATTTTATTATTACATTCATTCATATAATTATGTATAAATATTCATAATATTAAGTATAATTGGGGAGTATTATAAAACTTAAAATCATAATTATAGAGAAAACTATTTCATTTTGGTAGCTATTCAACTCCATTTTCCAAGATTGGTCATTAGCAAGGGTTTAGTAGGGTTTTAGGCTAGTTCCAAGTCTTAAGGATTGTTCATAAATTTGGGACCTAAAAATTGAGAAAGTTTTTCAAAAATATGTCCTATAAGACCCCTATTAACATCCTATAACTCCTTTCGATCCCATGCAAATCCTCATGAAAGATATAAGCATTGGAATTTGGCTTCTCATGCTTGTTTTCATGTTTCATATATGCCTGAGTTGATTTTAGACCCAAGAATGGTTTATTTGATGTATCCTATAAAATATTAAGGATTAAAAACCTATATATAACATTTAATTTACATGTTTCAAGTCATGGTAGATCTTGTATCAAGCTAGAACTAAGAGTGACCCTCCACTTGGACACTAGGCTTGTCTTGGCAAGTAGGCTTGATTTGAATTTTAGTTCCAAACATGCCTTTTCATGGTTTCCCCTATGTAAATTTTTTTTTAAACACCATTGAATACATCTCATAAAATTTTTCAAACCTATTATAAATCATACCTAGATCTCTAATTGGAATCACCCCTTTTGGCCTTTTAGGCATATCCGTGCTTAGTAGGCTTGACTGTAACTTTGGACACCCAGACCATATAAATTGGTTCAATTATTATTTGAGGTGTTTATCATGTTAAAATATTTGCCTAATATCTTTATTCACATTCCTCCAATGTCTACACCATCCCCAATTCACCCAATCACCCCCTTTTTCCACAAAATTACCTGTGTTTGCATAAGGGAAGTACTCCTGTTCTAAGATAGAATAGGGGGTAATTCCCTTATTACCTTAGGAAATATTATTATTTTATGGAATTATAATTTTTTTAGGACCTTTCACATAAAATTGTATTTTTTTGGTCATCTCATATGACCCCCCCAAACCCTCAAATTCCAAAACTGGTCTCTTAATAAGATAGACTAGGGTAGGGTTTTAGTATTTGGACTTAGTTTGTTCCATTAGGGGACCCTCTTCTTAATTTATTTGAATATATAAAGACCTATAAATGTTATCATGGTCCTAATGGATTTTTCCCATCATCAATTCTTTACTTCAACCCTCCACTTTACTTCTTTATAACCTTATAAATAACAGGGTTTAGTAAACATTGACTATTTTTTCTGCTCATATAAGGAGCATCTATAGGTGTAATATCATAGTTTAGGTCTGTAAAACAATACAAATAACCCTGAAATAAACTTCCCATGTTTATTTAATAATTATTTTGACTCATTTTTCCACTTTGGTAGCATTATCATCATTTTAGGACTCAAAAACCTTAATTGCTATCCTAACACCATTTAGTTGACTGTGAGGGGATCCTTAGGGTCCTATGGGTTTTTTTTCTTATTAAACCTATGTTATATATCTTATAATATTCCTTGATATTCTATTATAATTTTTATATCTTCTTCAATTACTGGGATGATGTCACTATGCTTGATTTCCATTCCATGGCTGAGCTTTATCAAGACTATCTATGTTTCTACCTATTTGGTATACTTTCAGGTGCACTTTCCATGAATAAATCATTAGGGATGATGTTATCAAGTTTACTTGAAGTTATAAATATATTTGGTTCTTTTATATTCATTTATTCTATTCTCAATTCCTATTCACACTAATAACACATCCTTTCTACTAACTATTTATTGACTAGGATAACATAGTCAACTATGTTTTGCCTTAGAGGGGGTGTATTGGGCTTATGAAGACCCTGTTCATGATGAATTAATATCATAATTTAAATATATTTAGGTTATAATTAAATTTATTATGTTTTTATTCCACTTAAATAGCCTCAAATAAACACCAAACTTTATGTCCATGTCTCTATTTGAGAGTGAGTCAATTATCCTTAAACTCTTGCCTGTAGGTTACCATGAGCTCATTTGGAATTGGTTAAAAATGTGAATATACCTCCTTTTAATCTCAAAATAAAATATAATAATTATAAACCTTTTATTTAATTTTAAAAAACTTATAACCACCCCATCAAATCTCATGTCAACTCAGTTGTGAGTATACCCTACCCATAGGTATAAAATTGGCCCTATGTATGGACTAAAAGGTGTATCGATATCTAAAAATAAATCATTATATTACTCTTGGTGATAATTTTAGTC
This sequence comes from Torreya grandis, assembly GCA_037957365.1. Classification (NCBI taxonomy): domain Eukaryota; kingdom Viridiplantae; phylum Streptophyta; class Pinopsida; order Cupressales; family Taxaceae; genus Torreya; species Torreya grandis. The sequence goes on along the minus strand of JARHVA010001726.1, from coordinate 3,145,354 downwards.
CATAAATACCACTTAAATCATTTATAATCATTCATATATCTAACATAGACCTCATTTTCAACCTGGGGTGCTAAATCTATTTTATGATTCAAACCCTGTATAGCTTACTACCTATTTTAAATGTTTTCAAGAACAGCCTTTAGAATTTTAAATGATTGACTTCCCAATAATTTTTCCCCTATAAAAATATTTATATATCGTCTCTCTACCAATGGATACTATGTTTACCAATTTAGTTTCCTAAAAAATCCTTTCAACCATGTTATAATATAACAACAAAACACCTCAAACCTCTGTTTTGCCTATTTAGGGAAAATAGGCCTAAACATAGTCATCATCCCTTTGGGAGAATTATTAGCCTTGTTTAGCTATGTATAAATTCAAACATTTTCATCATTATGTTTCCATCCTACCATTCCCTCAATAATATTTCAAACACTTATTCCATACTTATAAAAAACCTTTTTACTCTCTATTTAGGCCACCTATAGGTGACTGTCTGCATTAAATAGGCAATAGTGTGGGATGAAATTTTTTTGTTGTTTTGAACCTTATGATTTTTTTATCTCATCTAAAAACATCCAAATATATATTTCCTCAATCAATACCAAGCTTGTCTGTAAATGCCCCCTCATCAAGAAATTCTCTATAAGAGCACCAGTAGATATATACCAAGCTATTTGCAAATAGGCAATAGGAAGAAAGTTTATGTGTCAAAGTGATTTATCAACATAATGGGATTATATCCTTTTAATGGTGTTATTATTAAACATCAAGATGTTTCCAATATCAATACAAGTTTCACACTTCAATATCAACATTGAAACCTCTTTTGAATGCACCTAGTTGACTGATATAATAGTCATATAGTAGACTGGTTATATATATTCCATGATTGCACTCATGAATAAAGTTGATTTTAAAGGTGAAATGAAGTATAAATATAAAAAAGGTAACCTTTAAAATATTTCAAATGAAACTATAAAAATATCTTGAAGTCACCATTCAAGCATGAAGGTTTTGAGAATGATGGAAAACTACCTTTTGCACATAAAAGTCTTCCCTCCTATAGATTGAGTTGGTTAGCACATCTAAAATTCATGAAACATGAAACCAAATGTGGAAAGAATTTGATAATGAATTCAACATGCTCTGTAAGCAATATCATCAAGTGAGTTATATGTAATCTCCCAAACAAGACTAAAACCTAAAGGGTGCATAGATTGATAGGAAAATGTGCACAGTCAAGTTCAAACAGATGATTCATGAAGCACAGGACACTATTAATCAAAATTATTATATTAATTTAAGGTCTCTGAGTGTAGATCAACTTCCCCAATATCATTTTATTTTAAACCAGATGAGATACACATACCGAGAAAAAACCTACAAGTCACTTCAATCTACCAAGAAGAGTAAAAATGGAGTTGAATGGTTTTGGGCCAAAAATGGCACATCTAAACCAATTCAAGCATTGATATAAGTGTATTGGATCTGAAGAGATAATTTATAATATTTTATAAGTGGTACACTTCTCAAGGAGGTCATACAAGATCCAAAATTATTCTTTTCTTCAAGAAAGACTACCTTCTTCTGAGTATACTAACAATTTTTAGTTAGTGAAAGTTACTATAGACCTCCTAGGACACATGGAACATGATAAAAAATATTTGACACTTTCACATTTCCAAAGAAACCTATACAAATCATTAAATTCACCATTATTGACCCTTGAAATGACTTAAAATGATTAAATGGACCTAGAAAACAATTAACCAAATCTAGTACAACATTAATTGACATAAAATGACCTATAAAACACCTCATGACAATACATTATCCCCCCTCATAGGACTAAAAATAATTTTTTTTACTAGGAGTGTCCCAATTTGACCTAAAAGTTAAATTTGGTCAATAGTTACATTATGGTATTAGAGCTGAGGCTCAAACTCTGGGACTTTAACTAGTCCACTAATGTATTCTTATTCTTCTATTATCAAAAAGAATAATGTTGAATTGAGCTAGTGAGGGTACATATAATATCAATAACACTAACCCTCCAGTTGACCCAAATTAGTTTGTCATTAAATAAGCTACAAAGCTTGATTAGATTCTAGTATCTGTGAATGAGACTAGGGATAGGATAGTTTCCCTTAAATAGGAAGTTCTTGGCCATGTAGAGGAAAAAAAATTAAGATGAACATGAAGATCATCTTTTTGAGCAAGAAGTCCCTCATAAACCTAGGAAAGAGAAGGTGTCATGAGATGCCAGAGCTCATGTAGCTATAGAGCTTACACAAGACATGAATAAATTTAACCCACCTAAATTAGATGGAACCATTTTAGGAGATGGAGTAGAGACATGGATAACTAATATGGAGAAATATTTTGAGATATAAAATTACTTTGAAGTCACAAAAGTAGTTTGGGGAGCTTACTAGTTGGTAGTTGAATAAATTATGTAGTAGGAAATAATAAATTAAATATCAATCTCAACTATAGTACCATCACATGGGAACAATTTGTGATCTTTTGAAGATGATAATGGTTACCCCAGCTCTATTTTCACCATATTCTAATATATTTTTAGAATCTAAAGAGAGGAGGCATTTAAGTGAATTAATATTGGGAGCAATTCACCAAGATCCTAAAATATGTTCCTCAATATTAGGAAGATGAGATGTTTCACATCAATAAATTCATTATGGGATTAAAACCCTAGATTGGATATGATTTGGATGTGTATGGGCCATTTACTATGGATCCAGTCTTCAAAAAAGGTAAAGTAAGAATAGAAATTGAAGTCATTAAAGTAAGAATAGAAATTGAAGTCATTTTCTTACTTCAGAGAGAAATTCAAGAAAAAATTTGGAGGTCCTAAAAATAATTTCAAAAATAAGAATTGGAAAAGGAGTGGAAACTCTAAAAATCAATTCAAGAATCAAAATGTAATGTTTAGTAGTGATTCAGGGAATAGGAAACTAGGAGTGGTTTCAAGGGAGGTTTCAAGGGAAATCAACAATCTGATAGAAAATGACCACTTGGTGGATGTTTCATTTATGGAGGTGATCATCATGTTATATAATATACTTAGGTAAAATAAAATGGTAAAAATAAAGGATCCACTCTACATCAAGGATGTTTTTAAAAGAGAATTCATGCAGTTGTTGACAATCATCATGCTGAGTTTCAAGATTTTCTTATAGATCTATCAGGTACTTTATTTGGTCGTCTAATTTTATTTTATTTTGACATAAGATCTATTTAATTTTTTATTTATCCTATAATGTTTAATAAAACATCTAGAAAAGATATAATTATGGTAAATACATGGTCAGTTCAATATGGTAATGAATCTAAGGTCAATGTTGATATATGTTTGATTGAATCTAAGATCAAACTAATCAAATTCACTATGATAGTGTATCTATTTGCAACACCACTAGGATCATATGATGTGATCCTAGGATTAAATTGGTTAGTTTAATATAAATATAAGGTGGATTAATTTCTTAAAAAGATTGAATGTCTAGATGATTTAGGAAAGCAGACCTAAATCCAGGGAGCAAAAAAAGAGCTAAAAATTAAACAGGTTTTTATAATTCAATTACAAAAAACATAGATAAAAGGGTTTCAAGAATTTTTTGTTAATATAAATTAAATAGAGTGATCTGATCAACATTTTAGGTGATAATTCGGGTGACGGTTCTACCCTAATTGGTGGCAGATTTTTTGGGAGCCATAACTTTTGCACCATAGCTCTGTTTGACTCCCTGTTTGAACCATTAAAAATATAAGAACAAGTGAAATGTGATGAGATGGAATGGAGTTACTCTATATGGTTTTTTACCCCTGAAATCCTAATGTAAGTGTCCTAAATTTCAATTTTAATAGTGTAGTCTAAAAATAATAAGTTTTTAAAAATAGTAATTTCTCAAATTTTGTAATGTTGTAAATCATGGAAGTTGAACCACTTCATATCCCTCAAGATTGGTGACCTTCCAACTATTCCTCCTATCTTAAAAGTATGTATAAAAATAGATGTATCCCAAAAAGGTAATTGGACATCTCTTCTCAGAGATAGGCATATGTTTGGATCTATAAATTTGATCAATAAAACATCTCTTCTCAGAGATAGAATTATTACAATTATGTTTTTCTTATTTCTTGAATTATATTTCAACCAAAGCTCCCAAGTTTTGGATCCATGGTATCAAAGTGGTTTGCCTTGAGAGTGTATGATCCTAAGGATGAGGTCAGGCTATAAGAATCTTGGGTGGAAAATAATAGAGCATCCAAACTATCCACCTATTCACTCTAAATGACTTAAAATGGCAGAAAACACTGAGACATCTAATCATTTCAAGGAAATGGTGAATGAATCCCTCTAGAAATAGCAAGCGTAGATACTAAAATTATTCAACCAAATTCTCTAACAAATACTTATGGGAAATATTGGCTCCTCATCTGCAATCCCACATCTTTTTAGTGCCCCAACACCCTTCGAGGTTTAGGTGAATTTTGATATCCATACATTCGAAGGCAAAATCAATGCTGATGTAGTAGAAAATTGGTTGGATCAATTGTCATCTTATGTTTATATAAATAAATTCATTGATAAAGAGAAGATCACTTTTACTCTTTTTAAAACATCATTCCATGTCAAAAATTGGTGGGAAGTGTACAAGAAGAGATTCAATATAGATTACATTATCCTTGAGGTGGAACCTACCTAGGATGATTTCATAGGAGCTATAAAGGAAGAATACTACCCCATTGGAGTATATGATGATCTGTATATAGAGTGGAAAAAACTTCACCAAGGTAACGAACAGTCTATTCAAGATTACACTGATATTTTTCATTTTCTATTTATGAGATTAGGCATCCAGGAAAGTGAGAAACACAAGGTTCTCAAATATCATGGTAGACTACAATGGTATATATAGGGGAAATGGAACTCTTTAATTTGGAAACCCTCAGTGAGGTGTATAAGTTCATGGTAAAGATTGAGCAGAAGCATAGAATAATTAATACGAAGAGTCAACCTTAAGAATGGAAAAGTGAAAAAGAAGGTCAAACACAAGGCCAAAATTAGAATCAAAAGGAAGGGAAGATTGAGAAATAGTGTGATTATCACAAATCTATAACTCACTCCATATAAGAATGTCAATCCATCAAGTCCTTGCTTTCTGAGTCACAATCTTCAACATCTACTAATCTACCTCATACACACCCTACAATCAAAGAGGATGAAGAAGAGATTGTAGATGCTAAGCTTGATGCCATCGTTGCTTCATTGCAGACCCACGAGGAGAGGCTAGATGACAAGGAAAGGTTGTTTCACTCTAAGTTATGGGTGAAAGGTAAACCTTTACATTTTATTCTTGATAGTGGAAGTCAAAAGAATTTAATCTCTACTAATGTTGTGAAAAGCCTATATCTATCCATGAAGCCTCACCCAAAGCCATATAGTATTGGATGGTTGAGTCTAAGGAGAAACCTCTATGTCACCCACCAATGTCTTCTCTCATATGCAATAACACCTTTCCAAGATGAGGTCTTGTGTGATGTGGTCAATCTAGATGTTTGTGATGTACTCCTTGGTCAACCATTCATGTATGATCGTCATATAATATATGAATCAAGAACTCAAAGGATCACCCTCACTCTTAGAATATGGCACTATAGGGTACTATAGGTACCACCTTCTACATCTTTCTCCCTATTCAGTGCCAATAAATTCATTTTCACGGTGGTCAAGCCACAAAAATCCAAAAGGGTTGATGCTACAGGCATGAGTACACAAACAAAACAATAATAGAAGTAAATAGATACCAAGTTGAGGAAGTTCATGTCCTTCCATTTATAGACTGATAGTCAGACAAAAATGGTGAACAATTGGGCCCTACATAGCTCTATAAAGCATAGCTCCACAAAGCACAGTCCATTCCAAGTATGCATCGGGAATCAAATCAAAACATAACTACCACACTTGATGAAAAATATTGATGTAATGGGGACCATTACTTCTCAAAGAGTGAGGAATAATCCAACCAACATTTTAGGTGATAATTTAGGTGGTTATTCTACCCTAATTGGTGGAAAAACTTTTAGGATCCATAACTTTTGTACCATAGCTCCGTTTGACTCCCCATTTGAACAGTTGAAAAGATAAGAATGAGGAGAATGTAATGAGATGGAATGGACCTATGATAGATGGTATTTTACCCCTAAAATCCCAATGGAAGTGTCCCAAAATTTAAATTTTAATAGTGTAGTCTAAAAATAATAATTTCTCAAATTCTATAATGTTGTAAATCATAGAATTCAAACCACTTCATCTCCCTCAAGATTGGTGACCTTCCACATCATCCTCTTACCTTTAAATTATGTATAAAAATAGATGTAGCCTAAAAAGGAAATCAAACATCTATTCTCAGAGAAAGGCATATGTTTGGATATGTAAATTTGATCAATAAAACATCTCTTCTCAGAGATAGCATTATTATAATTGTGTTATTATTGTTTCTTGAATTATCTTTCAGCCAAAGCTCCCAAGTTTGGATCATAGAGGAATAAAAGGAACCTTCCATTGAGTATTTTACTTTTATTCAAGATTTTCAAGATGTTTTTCCCAAATAATTATTGGTTTACCCCCTAAGAGGGAGTTTTATTTCTTAATTGATATCATTCAAAGGTTTGAACTATAGTCTAAATCCCCTATAAAATGATGACAACTAAATTAGTATATTTTAAGGCTCAATTGCAAGGGATCTTGTCTGAACAATTGATTCAACCAAGTGTGTTACCATGGGGTGCACCATTTACCTATGTTAAAAATAAGGATGGGATCATTCACCTATATATTGATTATATGATGTTGAACAAGGAAATAATAAAAAATTGGTATCCTATACCTTGCATTGATGATCTCTTTGATCAAATGTGTGGAGCACTAATATTATTGAAGATTGATCTTTGAACATGATATCATTATTTAAGGATTCATGAGGAAGACATTCTAAAAATATCTTTCAAGACTCGTTATGGACATTATGAATTCATAGATATTCTTTTTGGGTTAACAAATGTGCTTACATCATTCATGAATCTCATGAACAATGTGTATAGGGATTATCTAGATCATTTTATGTTGGTATTTGTATATTATATCCTCATCTATTCACAAAGTGAGGAGGAAAATCTAAAATATTTGAAGTTAGTTTTGCAATAATTATAAAAACATAATTTTTTTGGGAAGCTATCAAAGTGTGCCTTATTTTAGAGAAAGGTATAATACCTTAGGCACATTATATCTACAGAAGGAATATCTATGGATATTTCAAATATAAAATCCATTACAATGTGGCAAATACCAAAAAATGTGCATGAAGTTAGGATTTTTATGCGTTTGGTTGGATACTATAGGAAATTTGTGCCAAATGTTTCCAAGATAGAAAATCCTATTACCTATCTTTAGCATAAACATCAAAACTTTATGTGGTCAAATAAGTGTAAGGAATATTTTTAGGAGTTAAAGATAAGGCTCACCTTATTACCAGTGTTGAGAGTTCCTGATCCAAATGGCTAACTCTCAGTAATAATTGATGCTTTAGGAGATGGTCTTGGAGGATTTCTCATGCAAGAATATTTTGATGTAGCTTATTAGTCTATAAATTTGAATCTATATGAGGAAAATTATTCCTTTAATTATCTAAAATTGGCTACAATAGTTTATTCCTTACAAATATGGAGCCATTATTTATTAGTACAATTATTTGAGTTCAAGATTAAAAATTTGGGGCTCAAGTATAACTTCACCCAACCTAACCTAAATGAATATATGAGGTGATTGTTAGATTTATTGTTAGATTATGATTTTAATATTAACTACATAAAAGGTAAAGAAAATAGGGTTATAGATGCCCTTAGTCATAGAAGGTATATAGTAGCATTGGTTACCATCAGGAGTACCTTTCATGATCAGGTAGTTAAATTCCTTCCAAGAGATGAATTTTATGAGCATATAAAGATGGTTTTATCTTATAATTCTCAATATCCTAATTATGATTGATTCACGTTTAAGGATGAGGGTTTGCTAAGGTACAAAGGAATGATTTATGTACCTAACAAAGAGAATTTAAGGAGTGTAGTACTCAAAGAACTCCATAATACTCCTTACATAGGTCATCTAAGTGTGACTAAGATCTTGGTAGAGATGAGAAAATTATACTTCTATAATGGAATTAATAAATATGTAGAAAATTTTGTTTCACAATGTTTAGAATGTCAGTGAGTTAAGGCTGAGCATGTGCATCATGCTAGATTGTTATACTTGCATACCATACCAGAATAGAAGTGGAAAGTAATTAGTATGGAATTTTTAAAAGGTTTGAAAATGTCTTGAAACTAACATGACATGATTTTAGTGGTTGTTGATAAACTCACCAAGGTATCTCACTTTATTTCTAGTATTATATCTAATGATGCACCCATGATTATAAAGAGATTAGTGAAATAAGTGTATAGATTGCATGGGTTTCCAAAAAATATTATTTTAGATAGGGACCCAAAAATGAATTTTATATTATGGTTGACTCTCAATTCAACTTTGGGTACATAGTTAAAATTTGGAACCACATACCATCTAGAAAAATATGGTCAAATAAAGAGGATGAATAAATTTTTAGAAGATCTTATAGTAATGTATTGCATATAATATCAATAAAGATGGAAAAATATATTCAATTGGTTAAGTTTGCCTACAAAAAATCATACCAATTAGCTTTTAAAATAGCTTTGTTTGAAGCATTATATAGAATAATGTGTAGAAAACCAATCAATTGTGATAGGCTAGAAGATAGGATAGCCTTTGATCTAGATATGCTTCTTGAAATGGAAAAGTAAATTAACTTGATAAGGAAAAGGTTGGCTAAAGATAATGATAGATATAAGAGTTATGTTGGTATAAAAAGAACATCAAAGTAATTTTTCAATGGGAGACAAAGTATTTATGTGGGTTGAGCCACAAAAAAAATTGATTAAATTTGTAAAATTAGCCAATTTATCTCCTAGTAATGTGGGACCCTTTGAGGTCTTAGAAGTTATCAATAATGTGGTGTATAGGGTAACTTTTCCACCAAATTTAGCACACATGCATAATATTTTTCATATGCCTTATCTTAAAATGTATGTTGTAAATTGATCTCATGTATTGGATTGGAATGTTTTATGGGTTCAAGATCCTAGGGTGGTCAAAGTAAAACCAATCAAAATAATTAAAAATTTCAAACTTAGTTTGCATAACAAAGAAGTTTCACAATGCAAGGTATAGTGGGACCAATATTATAAAGGTAGTTTCACTTGGAAAGACTATGAAGATTTTTATATGTTGTTTTGACATTTTTTTACCTATTATTTTTCTAGATATTATGTTTATTTTCTATGAAATACTATTTTATTTCAAAACTTTTGATTAGATAAGTGTCATCAAGGTGATGAATAGATTTAGGGGGAAGGATGTTACATATTGATTCTCCTATAGACTCATTAATTTGTTAATTTTTAGAGTGTATGCTAAATAATTGATTAAATTATCAAGTAGCTAGATTAGTAATATATTTATTTGTGTATAGTTATATATTACTTATGATCATGGTCATCAAATTATTTGTTAGTTATTCATATTTTGTTATGGTATATTATGATCATGATTATTTAGTTTGTTTAGTTACAGTAGTTTATTATGAATTATTTTATGATGTGGTCTAAATATTGTCACTTGGATTTACACATTTTTAGGAGATGTCTTATCTCTCCTCATCCAAGTGGCTAGCTCCCATGATGTACCACTTGTAAAACACTACACATAAACTTTATGATAGAAAAGGGAGAGAAAACTGAAAGTAAACTATACTAAAGGAGGTGATACACCAAAATAGTTGATGAATACCAACCAGATGCATATTACACATGAGAATTTAGGACTAACTAAAGATATACTTCTCCAATTTGAATATTCTCACATAAATATTTCATTATGAGGTTGTGATGATTGTTTAGGCTAAGAGGACTAAACAAGATACATAGGATGGCACTATTTGAATAAATTAACTCACTCAACCTTGACACATCAATATAACACTTCACATGACCTATAAGAAGAATATTTACAACTACAAATAGGTGAGATAATGAAACAATAATTCTAAGGAAATAACAAGTCATCACTAAGAAAAATTAATCATCCAAGTGAACACACTATAAATAGTCATAGAAGAGGTAAAAATTAGTAGTCTTTATTGATTCATGGTATGAAAATGAGTAGGGATTTGACATACTCAATTGAACCATAGTTTACAAAGGCCAAAATGGCTAGTTCTTATAGAACTTGAGAGAGAGAGAGAGAGAGAGAGAGAGAGAGAGAGAGAGAGAGAGAGAGAGAGAGAGAGAGAGAGAGAGAGAGAGAGAGAGAGAGAGAGAGAGAGAGAGAGAGAGAGAGAGAGAGAGAGAGAGAGAAGAAATAAGTCCAAAGGTCACAAGGACAATTTTAAAGCTGAGAAAAAGAGTTACTTATGAATGGAAATGAATTGTGAAATTGATAATTCAAATTCAAGAATCATAAGTGTCACCCCAAGTCATGAAACTCTTAAAATGTGGCATGAAATTCCCTTTACTAGCTCAAAAAACTACCTTCATTATTAACCTATGTTTGAACATCCCAAAACTAAATAGGGATAGCTTTGCTGATTGGAATGAGGGGGAAGGGTTGAATACATGACTTTCCATGCATTGGTTGCAATTTTAATCATCTAAATTCCTCTGAAAGTGAGTTATCACCATCTACAGTCAAAGAAATTCCTCTTTCACACATATTACACACTTGGCTTCCAAAAATTCATCATTTTTCCATGAAAATTCATAAAATAGAGTGTATGACACTTTTAAAGACCCTCCATGGCCTTATAATACTCAATTAAACCTTAAAAAGTCATCCACTTGAAGTTTTCACACACTTCTCACCACCATGTTCACTATGACAGTTCAGACTAGATGAGATGAGAGATATAATAGGCACACTTAGGTTTTGTTATGATGAATTAAATAAACATGGGTATTTATATTAAGTCTATATATTCCCTTCTATTTGATTGGCATCTTTAGACTCCTTATAGAACCTACAAAACACATAAAAAGGTCAGGAAAACTTTATTTTGTACTCCATCCATATAATTTTTTATAGTCCAAAAGGATGGGGAGTATCCTTTAATATTTATATACAACATCCAATCATCATTCTGGGAAAAATATTCCATTTGGGTGCACTAATTGCTCAATCTTCTCAAACTGGTCACTAGTAATGGTTTTGATGAGCTTAGGCCTATTTTACCCTCTTAAGCTTTGTTCATAAAGACAAGACATTGGAATTGAAAAAAAATACAATAAATAAAATTTCAAGCCCTCCATAAACCTTAATAAACTCATTATATTTGCATGCAATGTGCCAATGGAGATATGAGCATTCAAATTTGCCCTATCAAGCTCTTTTCTCCATTCCAACAGGCCTGAGTTGTCCTAATGTCCAAAATTGAATTTCTCATGGTTTACCCTACATATAAATAGATTTTACATGTATATTATTAACCTAAAAAAATTCAAAAATTTATTATAAATCTCATCCCATGATAAACTTTAAGTTGACCTTTCATTTGGAATCTAAGCATAACCATGCCTTATAAGCCTGTATGCACTTTTGAGGGTTTAGAACTCACTATAAGGATTTTTACCTATGTGAGTCATCTATTATGTTTTCCTAAGTATTATAAAACTTTAAAAACATTTTTTAAAGTTTTAACCATCTACTTGGCTGACCTTCATCCCAAATTTCCAAAACTGTAGGGTTTATGCACAAAGGGAAGTGCCCTCTATCTAAGATAAAATAGAGATAACTTACCCTATTTACCTAATTAAAAAAAAAATAGGTGTTTATCCTATTATTATTTAAATTATCTATAAAATTTTAACCTTTTATCATTCCATTTACCCTTCCAACTCCTACAAATCCCAAGATAAATTGTTAATAGGTAGCCTATGTGTAGGGTTTTAGAATGTTGATTGTGCCTTAATAGAGTTATATATTTATTCCTTATTCAAAATGAGAGATAAATGATAAGTTATTACCTATTTTTGGGTCAATTTTTTATCATTTAAACCATCATCCTTTTCTAAACTCTTCTTTGTTCATGCTTTACCTTGACTAGCCTAGACTAGGTCCTAGATTGTGACTGTATTCCTCTTTCTTATAGGTGGTATTGCTTTTTTGGGATTTGAAAAACATTTTATGATCTTAATTTAATCCCTTAGGGTAATTTTATATTATTTTTGACACATTTTTTATTCCTAATCACTACCAACACTTAGGTATTACTCCTTTATGCTCGCTATTTGTCAAAATTAGACATAGTCAACTGTAGGTCAAAAGGATCCTATACGTAAGATTCTTCTTGGAAAAGGTTCCACATATATTTTAAATATATTTATGTATTTTAATTAATCTCCCATCATCCAAGATTTATTATTCTATGTCTAATCCCTTGTTATAGATGATGTAGGAGTTAAGGTCTGTTGTAGGTACACATTTGTGAGAGGAAAGGACATCTGTAGGTGTAGATTAGGCCCACAAATAGTTCATATCCACCTCTAATAATGATAATTTTGATCATGAATTAAATTCTAACTATTTTTAACTAATTTAATTTGATTTCATGTTTTATTACCAACTTGGAAGACAAGGTTACTCAAAGACTCAAAATCCTGTAGATGCCAATGAAGTATTTTAGTGTCTTTATAGGCCACTTTAAGCCTTCAAACTTCCAACTTACATTAGTTAAATTCATCACTAATTTTATATATTTCATGTCCTATATGTTTAATACAAGATAAAAACATTTATAGGATTCAAAAATACTTATAAACCTATTGTATAGTTTTGATAAAAGTGCTTAGACCTCTATTTTCCTATATTAGAGAAAAGGTCCTTGAACAAGTCTTTTCACCTTTGAAGGGTTCCTCACTCTTTACCTACCCACTTAATATAAAAAAAAATCATTATAGGATTTATTCAACATGTCAAAAATTCAAGGAGAGTTCTAAATTGTTTCAACACCTCCATACATGCATTCTTAGTGTTCTATTAGTGTAACCTATAGGTAGACATTCTAATGTACAGGCAGTAAATATGAGTTTAGGTATTGGACATGATTTTCAAACCTTCAATTGAGTTTTTAGATTCTTAAAATATTTAAAATATACTCCATTATTAAAACCTTACTTATCTCAAACAATCCCTTTTAACATGGTTGGTCTCCATTAAGACACCTATAGATGCATTTTGAGCTATATGTAAGCAATGAACATGAAATATGAACCATACTCATGGAATCTGCCCTTATTATTTAGATTATCTCCAATAAATTTAATAAAATTAATCATTATGAATTTTTGTAAATATTGAAACAAAATCACACTCCTCATGACAATGTTTTATTTTTTGTAGGTAGTTGTAGTGGCATGTTAATGATATAGAAAATGTGTAAGTGACTGAGTTAACTGTCAAAGTCCTTATTTTACACTATTTTGAGGATATAATATATTATTTCCTACTTATAAATAAATTTAAATAAATTTATGCATTAAATTCACTTCCATGATCATGTTAAATAGGTTCTACACATGTGATTCAACAAGGCTACAAGTGAGAATGTGCAAGGAGTTGACTGAGTATGATAGTGGACTAAAAGTTTGATCCAAGCATGATGTTACGAGATTAAAAATTAAATGAGGTTATCAATATGGAATTTATAAATTTTGATGAACCTATCCACACCTTCTATAATAACTATCAAAGCATGAAGATCTTATAAATGGTGAAAATCTACCTGCAACATAGAATGACACTTTCTCCTACAACTTAGGATACTTGTCTCATATAAACACCTTGAAATATGAAATAAATCATGGGGAACATTAGGGTATATATTAAAAACCATCTAAAAACCATATTAGTAATTTTATTTTATGAAACTATCCACTTAAGAGCAAAACCTATAGGGTGCACAAATTGGCAAGTAAAAAAAATAGTCAACTTTATTGGGATGATTCATAAATCATAGTTGAAAAATCCTTTAATTATTATTATTGAAATTAATATATTTTATTTTAATTTCACGTCCCAAAGTTTTTTTGTCTGAAACTCTTCCAATTATATGTACCAATCATAAACATGTTGATCACCTTTATGTGTCTATAAGGGCAAAGAAGGAGAAGAATGGTTTTAGCTCAAAAATGGCACTTACAGAGTATTTCAAGCATGTAAATGATTTGTAAATATTTGAAGAGTCATCTCACAACCTTATCCCATGTGTCACACTCCCTCATAGGCTATACAAGTGCCAAACTCTTCCTTTTTTAGTTGATTTCCTGATTTTCAGTTAGATAACTTATAACTTTTAGACTAACTAACATTATTGATAGGGAATCTGACCTCTTAGACATTTTAAATGAAAATATGACACTTGGAGACCTTGAAAACCATGCCACTTGTATTTATGACACCTAAATTCCTATTAAATGACTCAAAATGACATATTGACTAATTGGACCAAGATCAAGGCTAATATAGCATTAAATGACATCAAAATATCTATAATACACCTTATTACATAGTAATATACCCATAAAACATCTAAAAAGTCAATTTTTAATCTATAGGGGTCCCAATTTAACTTATAGGTTCAAATTTTGTCAACACTAACAATTATTTATTATATTGAGGTGGATGTAGGATGGAGTCCACCCACTAGACTATGACTGAGGGAGAGTATCATCAAAGAGGATGGATTAGATGGAGATTAGTGTGGGATGAGAGAATGAGGCTAAAACCCTTGCACACACCACATAGCTTAGTATTCTAATTGTTGTTTGTTAATTGGTTGATATTTATTATTTGTAACATGTATTATATTACTAATGTGTTTTCTTTCCTAGTATTTTTTCCTTGATTGGTAATGTTTGATTATGGTTTACACATTTATGTAATCGTACCTATATTTATGATATTTTTGATGACTGAGCTGCTTATCTATTGTATCAAAATAACAAAATAATAATATATATGCATTAATTAAATGCTTAATATTATGTTTAGTTTTATATCTTGGTAACTAATTAGGGAACAATATCTTCTTGGGTTGATCTTGTGTTATTGTCTTATTTTATTTTCTTATCATTGATTTAAACTCGTTGGAGATTTATTTGTTGAACATTGTAGGGATAAAATGTGTGGCATATTTGTGCAATAGTTATTAAAATGTTTGATGTTTTAATCAAGGGTGTTAAATCATGGCATATTTTAATTAAAATTTATGAATTATTACTCAAAAGTGACATTGGTATGTAAGGAGGTTGATAGGATAACTATATACCCATGTTTGATTAAATAAAGGTTATAGTTTTTAATAAAAGGCATGATTGTTTTAAGTCAAAGGCAATATTTTAACCATAATGTTGGAATGACTATGTAATGTGGTATATTCTTGGAATCTAGGGAATCAAAATAGATTGTTTTCAAAGTATTTTTCTTAGCAATGATTTTTTTGGAATCAAATGAGAGACTATGTTGAGTTGCATGGTTTTCTATTATTATGTTTTGTTTTCTAAGGAACTCAACTAGGAGTAGGGTTATGGCCAACCACCATGCCAAAATTTTAGAGAATAATTATAGAAATGGAGATTCATTTAATGAAGACCCAATTTTGTGGAGGTTGTTTGAGGGTTTTGGCATGCATAACATGAGCAATTAGAGATATATTAAAGGAATATGGTTTTGGAGAAGAGTACAGTGAAAGATAAGAGTTTTGGAAGAAAAAACTTGAAATTTTGAACCTGGACTACGTATTTAATTAGGGTTTGTTGAATTAAATTCATAGTTTATAATTATGGAATGATTTAAAATTTGTTTCTATTAATTCCATTGGTTTTCTTTAAATGGATTCTTGTATTCTTCAATAGATATTTTAAAAAAAATGTAATCAACTTTGAGGATGGGTATGACCCATCCACATGGATAAATTCATATAACCCTACCCATTATCTAAATGGATGAGTGATTAAATATTATTGTGTTAATTTGATAATATTAGGGTTTCATTTGGTTTAGCTAAAAAGGATATTTTGAGGCCTGGTTAAGGAAGGTCATAGGTTTTATCAATGTTAAGTTATTTGGGTATCATTTAGATTCATATATTTCATAGTTGTTGATTATATAAATGTCATTTGGCTTAGGTCAGTTTTATTTTGTCTAAATAAACCTTTGTATTTAGATATATTATAATATACTTTTTATTGGTTTTAAAATAAAATATGCAAGTAGCTTAGGGTATTAGGGTGCTATTTTATGAGTTCATTTAATCTTAATTGACTTTTTGTTATATATATATATATATATATATATATATATATATATATATATATATATATATATATATATATTCTATACATAAATATAAACGTAAATGACCCTAGAGATGAGTACGTCCCATCCATAGGGCATAGTATGTTTATACTTCTGCATGGTATAGATGACCATGCATTTTTCCTTATCTGGCAAAGGACAAATAAAACCAAGGTTTTGTTTAAGGTTTAGTTTAAAGGAAATTTTGGAAACTAGGTTACTACCAACTGTATCTTTATTAATGGTTGTGTTTTGCTCAAGAACATTCAATAATACTTCATATATGTTGTTTCATTTGGGATATTTAAATGGGATGGACTCTATTTTTAATTAAATAAGTATTTTTTCAAAAATGTATAACAATTATATTCTTTTGAGGTTTGAATGACAGTTTCAATTATCTTTTAGATATTTTATGGCTATTTTGTAGATAGGTTTTAGTTTTAATATGATTTTTAGAAACATATATAAAAATGTTTATACACAAAAATGTATATGTAAATGACCCTTGGGATTGACCCATCCACAGTGCCAAGTATGTTTACACCTAGACTGGTGTATATGATTATGAATTATATAATTTATGTGAATAAATTTGTAAGGAAATATTTATTTATTTTATTTGTCAATATAGAGGAAAGTGTAAATGAATGGTTATGGATTATTTATTATTGATTTGTTGTGTTGTGTAAGTTATGAATTGGGTTATATTTTAATCATATTCTATTATGATGAGTTGTAGGTGTATGTTAAATTTTTGATTCACTTGAAATATACTTGTGCATTTTTTATTACAAAGATGTGTATAGTTAATGATCTAAGATTTTATAATTTAATATAGACCCTAGTTGAAATTTGTTACCTAGGTTAGTTAATTAAACTTATATTTATACTTGTATAGATATATGTATATATAGATAGAGGTTAGTGGATGAACTCCACAAGACCATGTATCTATGTATGTATCCATATATATACATACGTGTGTGTGTGTGTGTGTGTGTGTGTGTGTGTGTGTGTGTGTGTGTGTGTGTGTGTGTGTGTGTGTGTGTGTGTGTGTGTGTGTGTGTGTGTGTGTGTGTGTGTGTGTGACATATGATCATGGTTATTTGTACCTATATATGATGAATTATTTGAATATTTCATGTTTAATCCTGTAGAAGGTTTATTATTGAGGATCAATTATTTTAAGAAGTTTTACTTTATAGACTATATGTTTATAGAAGTGATTATTGGATGATTTAATATGACTAAGGATACACATTTGTGTAATGACAAATATCTAGTGATATATTTTTATTTTTATACTTTATGAAATTATTTTTATATGTGTATATGTGTAATTGTATGGTATGGATTTTGTATGAGTATGTAACTTAGAGTAAATTGGTTGTTAATGAGTTATATGTAAAAACATATAGCTATGAAGTAATATCATGATAGTAATATTTTGACTATTTCAGTTGTTCATATGTTATGAATAGATCAGTTGTTTTATTTAAAAGGCTATATTTAAAATTAGTTAGTTGATTTGTACCATTTAGATTCATGTGATGAAATATATGGAATTAAATTATTTCCTTATATTAATATGTGATGTGGCACTTTTATATTAAAATATATTATTTGAACCTTTTGATTTAAGTATTATTTATGTATAAATGAATCTAGTATTAATGGATCTAAGCAAGTAGGTGATATGGACTTCATGTACTTACTCAATGCCACTAATAGATAGATTGAGGATATCCAAATGAGTTGTGTGTTTAAATTTCACTAATCTTGAGATCTAAAAAATCATATTATAATTTTAACCAAAGACATTTTTAATTCACCTGTTTGATATAGTTTAATTTTTTTACATGATATTATGTTAGAATGTATTTCTTTATGATATGTTTCATGTGATAGTTATCTTACATCATATGGGTTCTACTTGACATTATCAATTTCTACACTATCATTATCTATCCATCCATGAAGGGAGGGACATTCCCTTGTTGGGATATTATGTTGGAATCAATGGTCCATGGTTGGTTTGAAAAATCACCCAGATGATACTCTCCCTCCCCTTTAGTAGTCAATCGATACATACTTTACTCATAAATTATTTTGGATAATAACAAGTTCATTTAGACTCGTATGTTCAGTGTAACATTGTATATTTGTAATCTGATATTCAGATATGTAATATTGCATGTTTATATTATTTTATGGTAATTTTATAATTATAGTAGTTGGTTTTTTATACTTATACCTATTTTGAAATTAATATAGTAGCGGTTGATTGTTAATTTAGGTATTCTAGTACTATTCTATGTTTTACGTATGGAAGCAAGTAAATATTTATGTATAGTGATCATTAGCTAAATGAACTATATGATTTACCTAATAGTTAAAAGAATAGTTTACTTAATTATGCATTTAGTTAAATATCATTAGTACTTGGATTCAAAAAAGATAATATATTAATGAGTTAATTAAAAAAAAATCCAAATTCTAGTTTAACCTTTAGAGGTTGTTACAAATGGTCTACAACCCCTTTATTGTGCACCCTTTTAAGGTATTCACTCAGAGATATTAAGACTCGATGGGTTCCTACAAGAGATAAATCATTGGTAATTGATAAAAAATTTAAAATATTGTGTGTATACATATTCCCCACTCAAAGCTTATCACATGTCACATAGTTGAAACATAGGATGGTGCTTTGGGAAAAGAACATAGTAACACACAACATTCAGATAAGTAAATTAAAATATCTTAAAGCATAAAATAATTGACATTAAATGATTCAAAATAAATAACTAAAATAAATAATTAATTTATTCATACCTTGACTTACATTTATCACTAAATGGTTTTGTATTATGTTTATATTTTTAATTGTAGAGGTTACATAGACTGATTTGGACAAACCCTAAATATACAAAACTTAAAGAGAAAAAAAATATACATAGGAAAACTAAGATACTAAAATGTGTAGGCATGATGTTATATAAAATTTGATAATCTACAATGATAAATGTTAAGTTATGACCAAATGACCAAGTCAAAATTTAGAGTAAATTGGATAACTAAAAAGCCAAGGACACTAAATGATTGATAAAATCAAACAAGTATACTTTGTGTAATAAATTTAATAAACCAAATCAAACTAAGGATACAATAAAAATGAAAATATAACATCAATGTGAAAGTAGTAAAATCCATAAATAAAGATGGGTAAGAAATGGTAAAACAACATCAATTAGTGAGTAGTAACAATGTTTACTCAATCATCAATAGAAAAACTACATGAAAAGGAAAACACCATTAGTGAGTGAGAATTAATAATCCAAACTCAATCAACAATGTAAAAAATAGGGAAAATAAAAAGCAACATTGATTAGAGAAGGAACAATCCAAACACACTCAATAATGGAAAAAGCTACAAAAAATAGAAATGGACACACTTATCTAAAAAAGTAAATGATAATGATTTAAAAACAAATTAAACCAAGGTAATTCTAAAAATATAAATCAATCGTGTAAATAAAAGAATCCACAATCACTCAAGAATATTATTTTGTTCTAAAAATAGGTAAAACTAAAACAAAGTAGTGCTATCATGTTTTAAGATAAGAATTAGAGGAATATAGTCTAGATATGGAATCCAAAATGAGTTAGATTAATCATTAGTCAAGAAAAATATTGAAAATGCATAAGAGAATAACTAGGTAAGCTAACTCCTTCAATGTGGTTTGTAAATGACAATTAAGAACTATTGAAAAAAAGCATAACATCACCTTCTCAAGATCATAATATCATCCAAATATGGATCAAAATATGATTTTCCCCTTGATTTGGTACTCAAGTCTTTATCAATGACAAATGGCAATGTTCTTCCATCATCTCAAGTGCACCAATGAAACTAGGCTCATGATATTTGATCAATGTTATTCCTATAGTGAAGTTATCCTATTGTAAATTAAGCATAATAAAAATTAACACAAATGAATTATGGAGAGAATTATACATAATAATTTTACACAAATGATGCATAAAAATATGAGTGAGAGGCCTCATATTTATAGATTTTTGAGTTTGATTAGAATTAACCATGACCATCCATCTTGAGATCAAGATGTGTGGCCATGAATTAATTCAATTTTGAAAATTTAAATCATAAATACCCTCATCAATATTTAGAAGGAAGGGGAATTAAAGAGGCATGGGAGGCCTTAAACTTGATATTTGTTGCATTTATGGCTTATGGATGTAACCCCACAAATGATGTAACCTGATGATGTAGATATTAGAAATCAATTTCCAATTAAAAGATATTCAATAACATCTATGGATTTTCCACTTAAGATCTTAATTTGGATTAATTTTCATAAGTAATATTAATCAAATTTTATGTAATTCTTTGGAAATTGGTTGCACACTTTTAATCAAACTAGTTAAAATGTCAATTTATTGGGTTGTAATTTGACTAGAGTGAAATTATAAGGTGTTAGTTGCATACAGACTGATATCTAATTTAGGACATTGTCGACTCGAAATAACACATGTACATGCCATGTACTTCTAAATTAGAATAATTAGTGATTTAGAGAGCCAAATTGCATTTTCATCATTTTGATTTGAAATGATTTGAGAAAAGTTAATAATCACATAACATGCATTACCCCATTTAGGGATACATTAGCCCAAATTAGCACTTGTATATGATAAGATTGAACCATTTAACATGTTTATGTGATTTTGGCTCAAATTGTGTATTTGAGTGAATTTTGATTAAGATTGACAGTTTCAACATAGTGGTGTTAGGAATTAGATGTCTATATTTTGCCCCTGTTTGACAAGACATAGTGAGACATTCAGGTGAAGAAACATCTTTTCAAAGAAAAGAGTTGTCAAGAATAAGCTATAAGTAAATGACCCATGATTCCCCCTCAAGAGGACATATAAGGATGAAATAGAGGGATGGACTCTCAAAAAAAATAGAAATTAAGATTAACCCATGGATGAGATTAAATATAGATGAGCTAATGCTCTCATTTATTGATTCTCAATTATCAAAATATAATTATAATATAATGGGCCCCAAGGATGGGGGAACTAGGTTATATACAATCCAAAAATATAAGAAACACACTTTAAACACATCCAAAAGAGGGTGCAAGCTATGCACTCAGGGAATGATTGATCCCAAGACAAGTTGCACACTTTGAATTTTCTAGAATAAGGGTAAAATTTTATAGAGATTAGAATTATAAGAAAAAGGATAGCATCTCTCCATAGAAAGGAAATAATAATGTGCCCTATTAGATCATATTTGATTGGTTGATAAAAAAATTTGCCTCAGTAGGGCTGATTTTGATCACTGATAATGAATTTTTCCTCCATAGGAATGATTTGATTCAACAATTGATCTAGATATTGTGCCCTATTAAGGAAAATTAGAAAGCATAACTTAAGGATATAACCTACTGCATAGATTAAATATAAGTGAGTGCAAGCTTAGATGTGAGGGTCTAGTGACTGAAGCCACTAAAAACAAGTTTGCATGAAGTGATGAAAGAGATGAATAGAAGAATAAAAAGGTGGCTAAGCTGACTTGAGATATGCCATGTATCTAAGCATTACCTACATAGTCCATATGGACCTCAATCCAATATATTTCACCCATAAGTGGGATAAAATATAATGAGGAATGAAAAAAAACAAATCACTATTCAATTAGACCCATAATATATGTGAAGAGATGCATGTCTTGCATAGAGTTAGGTGTGTAAGTCATTAGTGCCTAGTTTCATTAGTGCACTAAGAGCTTATATTTGAAGAGGTATTGATTTTGAGACTTGAATCCAAAGCACTTGGTGCTTACTATAGAAAAATTAAATTAGGCATCATAAGTATGAATAACTTATAATAACATTACATTTGAATTATGATGAGTTGGTTCAAATGTGAATATTTATAACTAATGATAATGATAAGAACTACCAATACTAGAGTTACAAATATTTACATTTAAACAAAAATAAAATAAAACACAAATGTGACCTAACTTAAAATCAAGATATGAACAATCAAGATTTAAGTAGGAACAAGAATATATATAAGTAAAGCAAGAACAACTGAATAAAAAACATGGAAAAAATATATGAATAATCAAGATCCATGTGTACTATCAAGATGTAATTGTAAAATAAAAGGAATAATAACACAAAATAATAACACAAAATACCAAGAAGAAATTAGAAGAAGCAATCAAAGGAAGAGAAAGTAATAAATTAAGAGATAATAAAGAACAATAAAACACCAATAAAAATCAAATAAACACACACAAACAAGAGTTAGTCATAATGTTAGTGTGAGCATAAAAACATTATTCAAGAATGTGTAGTAGAGGTGTTACTTTATACAACAACATAAATAGAACAAAGGACACAAAGTTTCCCCTAAGTGATAGGGAAACAACAAGACAACAAAATGGGGAAAAATAAGAAATGAAAAGGGATGGCCAAGTTGACTCTAGATGTACAAGACAAGTGGAGTTGACTACATAGTTTCATGGATATGAGATCCAACATGAAATTTAGGCCAAATGTAGTTATATTAGGAAATAGGATAGAATAAAAGTGATGATAAGAAAACATGATTAATTTTATATAGGAAATAAGGAAAATGTGCTCATAAAATGATGAGAGAATTTAAATCAGTGCTTGTAAAATGGAAAGAGCATGGAGAGAAGAATAAAAAAGTATGTAAGACAATATTTTTGTTTATTTTATGGATCAGTTTCTAATGTTTTTATGTTTTTAGGATAAGCATCTGAAATGAAATATTGAAATATTAACAAAAGGTATTGGGAACCAACTAGTCAACAAGATGCACATCCAAGAGTAGAATTTCTAATAACAACTAAAGCTAGCTGCAATGGCCAATTCTCATAAATTAATGAGAGAAAGATCCTACTAAGGAAAAAATGCTTACCAAATAGAATAATATATAGATATTACTTAATAGGAAAAAACCATGTGCTAATGTACCTATGCTCAATTGTCTATAAAAAAAAGTTTAAAAATATTGTCCAGGTTGAATTACTTTGTAGAACTAGCATAGAATATGTTTATAATACCTATGAGTCATAATAATGATCATAATTAGCTAAGGGATAAAATATGTCCATGTTACAACAACCCAGGGTATGAAAATAATATGGTTCTTGGTAGAATGATTCAGAATGAATAGGGTCCAAAAGAGGACGGTCTAGGGTGGTATAAAAAGAGTCATACTCAAATGTAAATGATCTAGAGTGCTAATGGTACAAAGATTCAACTATATATAGTCATAAAATAATGTGGATATCATGATAATGGTCTATATTAGGTCATAAAATAATGAATATGGTCCAAATAAATATGGTACATGATATAATGGTATGATAAGATAAATTCAACACAAGTTTCCCCCAAGTAAGGGGTCTTGTAGACAATGGTTCAAAAGCTATCAAGTGTAGAACCACTTGAGATGCACAATGTTCATGGGATCTAAAATATATTCACCACATAGAGTATCCAATTAGTATTCCTTTAATCCATAATTTTTTATGATCACATATGGGCCAAGCCAAATGGGTTGGAACTTATCCTTTTTCTTGCATTTAATATTTGTGTTCTTTTGATTCTATCTTAAAACCAAATCACCAATTTCAAACTCCCAAATTAGAATTCACTTTTTTTATCTTATCTAAAATATATTCTGATAGGCTTTCAATTTTTTTAGGGCAGCCAAATGCTTACCATCAAAGAGTTCTAGTTCTTGTAACTTGGAGACTCTATAATCTTTGTCATCTTTAATATTTGCCAAAGAAACTTTCAATGAAGGCAACTTGATCTCAATCAAGATTATAGATTATGTACCATAAAAAAGGGAGTATAGAGTGTCTATTTTGGGGGTTTTATGACTAGTGAAATAAGCCCAAAGGGTATGAAAAAATTTCAAGTGATAATTATGAGTAGTGTCATTGAAAAATCTTCTTAAGTATAGAAATAATGGTTTTGTTTGATGCCTTAACTTTTCCATTGCTTTGAAGGTTGTATGGTGTGGATTTCATATGATTATTTTTGAAATTTTCACAAATATCTTTAAATTATTATTCTACAAATGATCCACCATTATTAGATATAATGCATGTTCAGATGCCATATCGACATATGATATGGTAATGTATAAACTGGGTAATTTGCCTACCAATGACATAAGTGAGAGGAATGGCCTCAATCCACTTAGTAAAATACTTAGTAGTAGTGAGAATATGTTTATGGCCATCTAAAGATGTTTGGTTTATTTTCCTAATGAGATCAAGGCCATAAGTAGAAAATGGCCATGGTGTAGTGATCAGTTGTAGTGGCAAGGTTCACATATCAAATTTCCATGTTTTTGACAAGGAACACAATTCCTTACATAATTGCAAGCATCTATCTAAATTTTGGGCCAATAGTAACCTTTTTTGAGGAGATTTTTAGCTAAGACTACACCATTGGTGTAGGTCCCACACATTCCTTCTTGAACCTCCTTAAGTGCTAACTTGGATTCTCCCAGAGATAAAAAATGAAGTAGCAATCCATCATTGCCTTTATAATAAAGTGTGTTTCTAAGGAGGGTATAAGAAGCTATGTAATGAAGAATTTTTTTTTGATGATTATTGGAAAGGTCAGGTGGAAAAACATGATCATGGAAATAATTATAAAAGTCTTGGAACCAAGGTAGTTTAAGTGTGGGATTAAGGATAACAATGGTGTATACCCTTTTTGAATATAGAAAGATATGTGTAGGCTATAGAATATTTTAAATGAGAAACTAATACTCTTTATCACTATTATCAATCTGTATCATGGACCCAATTGTTTCCATTGCATCAGTAAATCTAGTGTTGGCTCATGGTACTTGTTCAAACTATAGAGATGTAAAATGAGCTTTGATATTATCCACAATATGATTTTAATTATTTTAAGGTATAATATTTTCATGTCTAGTTTTATATTGATCTGTGGTATATTGATAATCAACTAAGAATTACCATAGACCATTAAGTGATGGATATCCCATAGTACTACAAGATGAAGTCCTAAAATAAATGCCTCAAACTCAGCCATATTGTTGGTACAATGAAAATTTATATGAAATGTTTTGGGAATCATATCCCCTTACAGTGTAATCAATAAAATTCTAGTTCTAGATCCATGAGAAGTGAAGAACCATCAAAATATAGTGTCTATTATTCAGGTTCATGTTATACTTATTTGATTATCATAATAGAATCATTTAGAAAATTGAATATAAGTGATTGAGTGTCTATAATAGGGGCTTCTACAAGTTGATCAGTAATAACCTACCCCTTGATAGATTTTTAATTCTGATACTCAACACAAAATTCACTTAGGAGTATGACCCACTTGGCCATGTATCCTATGAGAGATGCTTTGGATAATAAAAATTTGAGAGGATCCACATAAGTAATAACAATGATTTTGTTGTTCAACATAAAGTGTCATAACTTTTAGGAAGCAAACACCATATCTAAACCAACCTTCTCAATAGATACATAATTGCATTCATAAGCCACCAATGTGTGAATTAAATTAATAAATTGCATGTTCTTTGCCTTGGTCATCATGTTGGGCCAAAAGTTCCCCTAATTCATGCTTGGTTGTTGAAATGTAAAGAAGTAATGGTTGTCTAGGTTTTGGCAGTCTCAAAAGTGGTGGGTCAGATAAATATTTTATGAGGTTTTAAATTGTTAATTGACATTAATTGTCCCATTAAAATGTGAACCCTTTCTTCAAGAGATGTGTAAATGGGTGGCACTTATATTCTAATTAAGAAATGAACATGTGAATAGACTAAATCTTTCCTTGCAGGCTAAATTGTTATTTAATATTTTAAGGTGGAGTCATTTCAACAATGATCTTCACCTTAATAGGGTTGAATTTGATCCCTCTTTATGATACAATAAACCCTATTAATTTTCTTGAAGTTATGCCAAAGACACACTTCTTAGGATTTAGTTGGACTTTATACTCATGAAGTCTCTCAAATATTCTCCATAGAACATAAATATGTCCAACACGTGTTCTTTATTTAGCTAGGATGTCATCAACATGGTTATTAACAATATCATGCATCATGTCATGGAAGATGATAGTCATAACATGTTGATAAGTAGATCCAGCATTCTTCAAGCCAAATGGCATGAATTGATAATAGAATGTTCCTTGTAATGAGGTGAACACAATATTATGTTGGTTTTATTGAGTTATATTGATTTGATTACATCCAAAAAATCCATCCATGAGGGACAACATCTTTTACCTAGTAGTAGAATTGATAATCATATCAATGTTGGGTAGAGAAAAATCATCTTTGGTGCATGCTTTTTTGATGTCTCTAAAATCAACACAAATATGTATACCCTATGGCTTTTTACTAGCTAGAGCTATGTTTGATATCCTTTTAAAATAGTCTAGTAGTTCAATGAAGCCTATTCTTAGTAATTTCTCCAATTCTACTTTTACAAAAAGAGTGATGCATGGATGCATCTTACTCAATTTATTTTTTACTAGATTGGCATTTGGATGGACAACAAGCTGATGTACAACCAATTCAGGGTCTAAGCCTGGCATGTCAAAATATGCCCATGGAAAAATGTAAATAAAATCCTTCAAAATAGATATAATTTGATCTCATTCCTCATCAGTGAGGGAAGCTCCAAGGTAAATAATTTTAAGATCATCATATGTTCCCATGTTCACTTCAACATTATTTTTCATAAGGAGTGTAGAACCATCTTCTATAAAACTAGGAAATGTGTGATCATGATCTTCTTCTTCTGCTATAATTTTTTATTGATCTTATTAAAGCTCTAGATAATGTGATGAATCTAAATTCACCAATTTAGGTAATGGATAACTAATAAAAATCTCAAGAAAGCCAAGAGAAATATGCTCAAAGATTTGTTTGATGTGATGTTGGTACTGGATATAGATAGAGGACTTGATGGACCTTGTGCATCCTTTGAGGATGAGCAAACTTTCCCATCCATGAGTGCTTTAAATAGGTTTTTTCTCAAGGTATTGTCTTTTTATTTACTTTTTCCTTAACCAATGAGTGCCTCAAAAAGGTTTTCACCCAAAGATCTTAATGTTTTATGTTCTTCATAACCAAGAAAATTTGTCTTCTCTCCAAAGTAGGCAAAAGGATCCAAAGAAAAATCAAATCCTTGATTATGATCACCAATGGGCAATCATTCTTCATTCTAGAATTCATCAAGGCATATGACCAATTTTTTGGTCCTAATTAATAAGTTTAGGATGGCAAAGGCATAGAGAATAATGGGGTGTTATGGTCGTAATGGAATTTGAATCAAATAAGTTGATGTTAGCAAGCTCATTATAAATACTATAATGGGATGATATGCCATTTCCAAGAGTCTCATCATTAGTATATTTAGAAGAATCACTATATAAAGTCGTGAGGTTATCCTAAGTGGTATAAATATGAGACCTTGATTCAAATTAGGTTTACTAGTTGATAAAGTATATAGGATACCTTATGCTCATGGGCCAAGGCCTTTTATTGTATAATCAAAATTATCCATGATATAATTAGGGATAAGATATTTTATAATCTAAAAATAATCAACAATCCCATTAGAACATAACTATTTTCCTTTATCGAAATCCTCTCAATCTTATTTTGGTGAAGTAGTAGGTACAAACACCATTAGGGGTTTCTATGTTTCTTTCTTCCTTTACCAAATCATGTTGGGTCTATTAGGAAGTTTTGAAGGTTTGGTTTTACCAAATGATTTTGGAGACATGGGAATCTTAGCAATATGGAAGTCATCCTTGAGACGGTACATGGAAATTCCCACATTTTCTATAGAAACATGTTTTATAAGAGTTGTGAGAAATAGATTAGCTGAAGTGGAATCAAGGTCACTCTAAATGTCCTTCATAGTGTAGCCTAATCTCTACACCAATTTGAGGGACACTATATTTCACCTTGAGCCATTATCTATAATAACTCACTTGATTTTATGGTTTTCAATAATGAATTTAATATACAAAGGGTTATTATAGCTAGGACCAAGGGTGTACATGTCTTTTTGATCAAAGGCCACTTATCAAAATGAAGACAAATGACCTACAAGTGTTTAGAACTATTCAAGATTAATATCTTGGGGAATAGTGGTTTATTATAAAAGGTCATTCAAAATAATTCTATGGACTTCAGATGTATGTAAAAGATTTAAATATAAATCTAAATAGGGGTTTTACTTGGTCTGATAAACTATAAGGCCTTTTAATAGTAAGATGAGATGGTTTAACCTTGGCTAGAAAAATGTTTAACTTTAGATCTAAAGGCACAATGTTCATGTTAGGTCGAGTGGTAGAAGGGGGACAAGGGACCTGAAGAGTAACTCATGAGCATCTAGTTGTAATTACATAATCTACAAGTGGTAAGGATCCATTATCATTTGAATATGAAGGCAAATGACCTTGAAGGCTGCCTCATGAGCATCTAGTTGCATTGGCATAATTTCAAGTCAGTGAGAAGCCATTATAATTAGAGGAAAGATGGGGTCTAAAAATGGTAAATTTCACAAACTTGGGCACAATATAACTACTTGAACTTGATGTGGTATTACTTGAGAGAGATGGTGTTGACCCTATACCAATGGGTCTAGTACTTTGAGAAGTATGAGATGGTTCATGGGTTTTGACAATATCAGTGGCAATGTGGTGTGCATAAATGCACCCCATGATATTATTATAATTATAAAGCATGTTTTTGTAACCCAAGTTATTAACATGGGTATTATTATCCTAATTATGATCATGCTAGTTATAATTTTGACCTTGGTGTTGATTTTTTTGTTGATTATATCCTTGGTTCTAGTTGTTACTTATTGGTTGTTTATTATGTCTAGGAAATGGATCTTTGTAGATGCCCATATCATGATTGGTGTCCTTGGAGCAAGTTTGATCTCAGGTTCACCACTTTCAAACATATATTCAATGATATTTTTTAATTGAACACAATGTAAGTACCATGACCAACAACATGATACAATTTTTAAAATTTGTTTGCCTAATACAATTATGTTTGGGTTGATCTTTAGGAAATGGCCTTGGGATAGGCCATACAACTAAATTAGCTACTATAAGATTTTGA
This sequence comes from Torreya grandis, assembly GCA_037957365.1. Taxonomy (NCBI): domain Eukaryota; kingdom Viridiplantae; phylum Streptophyta; class Pinopsida; order Cupressales; family Taxaceae; genus Torreya; species Torreya grandis. The sequence continues at coordinate 3,115,608 of JARHVA010001726.1, read as the reverse complement.
AACACAGCCTTAATAGACTCTCCTAATTTGTTAAAGACTCTACATTTTTCATTAAATACCCTTTTTAGAGGCTATCTTTGTAAATTTTTTGGTGGATTAGGTGGAGGTAATTGCACATTTGGAGCTAGTGGAACCTACACCATTTGTACATGTCTTGATTTAGTTACTCAATATTTGACCATATTCTTAATATTATTAAACCCCTTATGTTTATCTATTGTAATAGTTTGACTAAGATATTGGGTTTGATTTTTCATTTGACTCTATCAATGAATCTTGACAAGGACCTTGGTAATAAGCACCTTATCAATCAGCACACCCTTTTTATAATATATTAAAACGTATTTATGCAAGCAAGTTGTAGATTGTGCACCACCTTATGGTGTAAATTCTGTGTAAAATTTTTGTCCAACTATTTGTTTGGAAAATAATGTTGAAAGTGTCTAGCTAATGCTCTCCACTGCTATAAATATGCCATGAAGCTTTCTCCATCTCATTTTTTAGCTTTGCACAAGTCAATTATAGTCAATTTGTGTTCATTATTGTAAGATAAGTGGTTGATAATTTTTTTAGATAGATAATTCCAATCCCTTGGGTAAATTAAGAAGATATCCTAGAGCTTATCCTGCTAAACTTCAAGTCAACAAGTGAAGTAAATAAATGCTACTGTAAGCTACCTCTTGGCATAACACAAAAAATTCTTGAACTTGCTCATGAGGGTCACCCTTTCCTTTGTATTTGTAAAATTTAGGTGCCTCAAAATGAGGTGTAAAGGGGACTTGGAGAATACTAAAATCAAATGGATATGGACATATATCATCAAATTTATACATCTCGATTCAGTTTCCTATCTCCAATTATGACATAATTTCTTTCATAAAATTCCACTCTTACATGTTTGGTGAATTTGTAGGTGGAATATAATTCTGTTGGGGTGGTATGTGCCCCTATTACATTAATTTGTTAGGTATATACACCCTATGATCTATAACTTTGTTTTATTTCACTCTTTGAGTCAAGTAAGTAAGTCACTAATTCTTGGGTTGATAAACATTCCCTGAAGTTGGCCACCTTGAATTATAAGTGTTTAGTTGATTTTGGGGAGTCCATGGTCTATTCACCAAAGTACGCATTAGTTAAGAAAAACTTGACAGATTATTTTGAATAATTTCCCTAATATGCACTGAATGTTTTAGTCCTTGATTTTGTAAAATAATAAGAGGTTCTTGATGATTGAAAAATGTATGTTCCATGTCCATCGAAGTATGTATTGGAACCTATTGAGACTTAGGTTATTCAATGGATATGTCATAATCCATCATAGGTGTGTTCTCAACTAAATTGTGTTGTATTGGTTTTACCACATTCCCTTTCTATTTGGAAGCATCATTGTGTATTTAAGTGGCAACTAAAGAGTCAATCAAGTCTATGATAAGTTGGTCTACATATCCTTGACTTATCTACTTGATCTTGGTGACAAGATCTTGATCATTAGGTGTTAACTCTACTAGCACTTCCTTTTCTTTTCTAGAAGATGTAATGTTTGTTTTTTAAATATAAGTGAGGGATTGTTATTGATATTGTTCTTATACCCTAACCAAGATATGTAATTATTCCATAGGAAATTTTAATATAAATCTAACACTAGATTCATTCAACCTTAGGAGTTCTTCATCTGTGTCCTTTATGGGTTATGGTTCAAAATAGTCCTCTTTAGATCCTATAGTTATGAAAATGTCCTCAAATACCACAAAATTATATTATCTATCATAAAATTTCTCTTCCTCATAGTTAGGTCTTTAATATACCTGACTACATGTATACCCTTGCATCATGTCTATCAGATTGTTCTCTATGTTTGATAAGATTTATAAAATGTTTTAAAAACACTAACAAGGTATGTTTTGATTTTATCCAAATAATTGACAAGGAAAAAAGAGACTATAATAAAGATAAAATGGCGTAGTACCACATAATTAGAAGCAATGTTATTAAATTAGTCAACTTTGGTGGGTTGAAATAGTCAAATTAGAAGAGGGTATGATAACTCTAAAACCTATAGTGTAAACTAGTATACCAAATGTAGGTTTAAATATACATCAATAATGTAAAAGGTAGGGACAACTTCAATGAATTACTACTATAAAATTAGAAGAGAGTCTTTTTGATGAGGAAAGTAATAATGCAAATTAAGAAACTCAAGATGTCAAAACACACAAGAATTCATAAGTATAAACCAAAACCAAATAGGTAGCACAATGTCACCACGTGGTAATATGAAGTATAAAATTGGTTCTAGAACTTAGAGTGTGAATGATACACTAGATATCATAAGTTCAAAATGATCAAAAGGATGACAATAAGTCTATATAATGGCCTTCAACCCAAATGGGAAATCGTACCCAAGTTGACTCAAACCAAGTGCAAATAGTAAATTGATTAACCCCTTAGTTTAGAATATATAAATTTGAGATTCCAAATTTGAATTAAAAATGAAGGACTTAAATATTTTTTTTCAAAAAAGTGGTCTAGACTCAAATGGATATCATAACAATGGTATTTAGATAAGACAAACACAATGTTTCAAATGAGGATTTGAACAAGGTAAAATATGATTTTGATTTAGTTAGCATAATGAATCCTTGTTTAAATAAAATGGTGGATAAAAATTGTGTTTGGCTGATGTGTTTTGGTTTACAAACAAGTTTTAAACTCTAATCAATACCACATAAGTAAAGGAAAAGATAAATACAATTAAGCATAACATCCAAAGCCCTAAACTGACAAGGTTAATTTGTATCACTAAATTCTATCTATATACATGATCTTGGGAGGATTTTAAGTTTTAATATAAAAATAAAAGTGCATGAATTAGTAAGGTTTTTACACCCCCTTCTCTTAAGATATTTTATAGTGACATAACTTTGGGATACTCACCTTACATCAAAAATGTATCTGTGACAAGTGGGGTTATTCTCAAACTAAATTTTTGATCATCTAGATGGTCCCAAGTGTGGCTAAAACTATAGATGTCTCACATCAATTGATTTCATATCAGCTAACTTACTATGCAAGGGTCTATTCCTTTTCATAGAGAGTCCATTCATGTACTTCCTAGTGGAGTCCCCTAGTTAGCCAGACCTAACTTGGGTATTCATTATGATTGGAGAGGTTAGATGCTCAACCCCTTGGAAATTAAAGTATACATGACCTAATTTATATACTCCACCATGGAGCAGCATTGAAACAATGCTAGGAGATAAAACCCCAAGTCAAATCTTTCCTAAAGAACTTGTGAGGAGTCTATGAACTCCCATTCACAAGCCAAGTTGTATAAAATAAATGACCAAGTGAAAAGAGTTTAAAGAATGTGTTTAGATCACCCAAACCATATGGGTTTTGGGGAGATCCCTAAAAACATTCTTTGCATGCCTTGTACAAGGCATACTTGCAAGGAAAGAATACTTTTGTTCACCCAATTTCCCAAAAGGGGATAGGGGGAGCACATACACACATCTTTCATTTACAAAAAACACACAAGTATAAAATGATCTATCATTAAAAAAAATATTATTTTCTTTAATTCACCAAATGAAAGTGTTTGTAAAATTTTATTGGTCCCTTGGCCTTAGTTTAAAACTTGTAAATATTTCAAAAAAAAAACTAAGTATAAACCATCTAAATTCATTTTATGCACCAAATGGAAAATTTTAAGACTTAAGTATGTTTAAATTTGGCACTTTTCCATGCATAACCTACAATTTTTAGAGGCTTTCCTTTTACTTTGAATAATAATTATCAATGAAAAAATCAAGATTTAAAATCTTGCTCTTGTGTTTCTCTATTTTTATTACATAAATATCAACAATGATCAACAATGACCGATGCCAGTTATAATATAACTAATGCCGGTTATAAAAGAACCAATGATGGTCATAACATTGTCAATATCACTTACCTGTGAACCCTTAGGAAATTTTTTTTGGTCAAAATACATTTATTATCCCAATTTAGTATAAAATACCTAGAAAAAAAATTTAGATCCTGTAATAAAATGATTAGATAGAAACCTGGCAAGTTTTAAAATCATAAATAATAACCTACAACTCTCAAGAAAACTTAATGACCACTTTTTTTTTTCATGTTCTACCTCTACACCATAACCGATGTCAGTTAGGATAGGATCGATGCTGGTTAGGATAAACTAATATCAGTCACTGTGTAAATTATGTGTCAATAAAGATCCAAAACATTGGGAAAATAACAATAAATATTGATTTTAAGAGTTTTTAAAGCACTTTCTAGAAAATAAAAGAATGCCAAAGTTTTCTCCTTGCTTGTATGGGATTCATGGTCCCACCGGTCATGCCAAGATGTAGAGATGGAATCCAAAGTGAGTTATATCAAGCATTAGTAAAAAAATCAAGAAAATGCATAAGAACATAACTAGTTAAGCCAATTTCTTCAACAAGATTTGTAAATGACAATAAAGAATTATTGAAAGAAAGCATATACATCACTTTACCAAGAGCATCCCATCATCCAAATGTGGCTCAAAACATGATTTTTCCCTTGATTTGGTGCTCAAGTCTTTGTCAATGATGAATGACAATGCTCCTCCATCATCTCAAGTGCACCAATAAAACTCTGCTCATGATATTTGATCAATGTTATGCCTATAGTGAATCTATCCTATTCAAAATTAAACATAGTAACACTACACACAAATGACTTATGGAGAGAATTTTGCATAATAAGTTTACAAAAATGAAACTTAAAAATATGAGTGAGAGGTCTCTTATTTATAAATTTTAGAATTTGGTCAGAATCAACCATGACCATCCATCTTGAGATAAAGATGTGGGGCCATGAATTAATTAAATTTTAGAGATTTAAATCATAAATACCCTCATCAAGATTTGGAAGGATGGGGTATTAAAAAGGCATGGGGGGCCTTAAACCTGATATTTGTTACATGTATGTCTTATGAATGCCACCCCACAAATTATGTCACTTGATGATATAGATATTAGAATTCAATTTCCAATTAAAATATATTCAATAAATTCCATGGATTTTCCACTTAAGCTCTTAATTTGGATTAATTTGCCTAAGTAAGATTAATCAAAATTTATGCAATTCTTTGGAAATTAATTACACACTTTTAATCAAACTAGTTAGAATGTCAAGTTACTAGGTCATAATTTGATCAGAGTGAAATTAAAATCTATTAGTTATGTACAGACCTGTATCTCATTTAGGATATTATCGACTTGAAATAACACATACACATGTCATGTGCTTCTAAATTAGAAGAATTTAGTGATTTAGAGGGCCAAATTGTGTTTTCATCATTTTAACTTGAAATGATTTGAGAAATTTTAATAATCACACAAAAAAAATTTCCCCATTTAGAGATACATTATCCTCAATTGGAACTTATAAATGACAATCTCAAACCATTTAGAGTGTTTAAGTGATTTTGGCTCAAATTATGCATTTGTGTGAAGTTTGAGTAAGATTGACAATTTTAACACAATGGTGTTAGGAATTGTATGTCTACATATAGAAGTGGGGAAACTAATTTATAAATCAAACATTCCTATCAAAAGGGGAGTGAAATGGTGGTGGGGGGAAATGGAGGAAAAATCAAGATAGAGAAACTCTTTATCTAAGTCAAGACACTTAGAATTAGGTTTGTCAAAATAAAAAAGACTTTTGACATTAAGGAATCTAAAGAAATTCTCCTAACCACATAAATATTTGGCTTATCAAATGAAATATGAATATCAACCCATGAAGGCTATATGCATAAAATTAAAATGGACCTACCTTCTCACAACATGTTCCTCATTCCTTAAGACCCCTTATAGAGTGATCAGTCTACTACAAAGATTAGATACTTGTGTGAGAAAGTAGGTAGCACTATAGGTTATTTTGAATTCTCCTATCCTAATCTAATAGCCTACCACACCCTAATGTATCTCAACTCTATTATGAGACCAACTATGGAGTTTGAGCTTTGATTAGAGATAGGAGATGTGCTATGAATCATGTTTTTTGCTGTGATGTTGAATTTTAGATTTTCTATTTTCCTTTTGATCATTGCCTTTTTTTAAAATGATTTAGATTTTAAATTTTTATGTAATTTTCTATTCTTTCTCCATATGGATTTGAAGAACCAAACATGGGTGCTAAAAATGACTATCATTTGAGAACTTTGTACTTGGTTTCTACAAAATAGGAATTAAAAAGCATGGTGTCTAAGAGGCTTGTTTATTCATGTGAAATAAAATTGTTATCTTTATTTTGACCTATTTAAATCTAAATTGCAAGGAGAGGAAGGTAAATCAAGGGGAAATGAACATGGAATAATTTAAATTACCTCAAATCACAAAAAATGTGATAATGTGAAAAGGGATACTATTGACCAAATTTTGACCTCATGTCAAAATTGGTCACCCACTATAGTTTTAAACTTCATAGAGGTGTCTAATGCTTTTTGTGGTCTTAGATTGGTCTCAAGTGGTCTTAAATAGTCTTATATGGTCATACGTGTCCTTGTTTAGCATTCGCTTAGTTTTGGTCTTATGTTCACTTGTTTAGTCCTATGGTCAAGTACAAGTTATTGTATAGTCAAACTTGGTATAACATATAATATAGTCTACGGTCAATATAAAAGGTTATTGAGGTGTATTTAGTGTCATATTATCATTGTCTAACTTAAATTTGACTCTTACTGGCAAAAAATCACATTTTGGCTACCTTTTGTCCCATGAAGAAGAGTTGGACATGCCACCTCAAGGATAGAATGTTTAAAGAAGATTCTAAATGTCTCTAGTGTCATAAAAATGTAAGATAAGGTTCATTAATATTCAGATTCTGATAGCACCTATAGTTCAACACCTAATCTTGATAAAAAGACACTTTTCAACCACTTATATAGCCTTGAAAGATCATTTTTTAGTTGAAAATGGTTTAAAAGTGTCCTTTGGTACCCTTTAGATCATTTTACATCTATGGACCAAGTTTTAGTTTGAGATAACACTCCATAAAACATTTCTTCTCCATCATTGTCTTCATAAGCTCATGAAGGCAACTTTGTATTGAATGGTATATCCAAGAGAAAGAGAGTTAGGGGATGAAAATTTGGAGATTATTAGGTGTCCAAGTAAGATTTAAATAAGTGGATTTTTTTTTTTATAATGGTTTCCTCTTTTTTATGAACAATTGCTAATAGTGATAGCAAGTCACTATGGCCTATTCATTTAAGAGGGGTTTGTTCTTGTACCTATTTCTCTAACTCAAAAATTAATGGAGATTAACTATTTTAGGGCGATTTTTATAGCTCTTTTATCTACTTTTCATGGTGATTTTATAAATTTAATCATCTCCATTAGGTGCCTTCACTTGGACGAAGAATGCCTTTGTGTACAAGTTGTTTCAATAGATTCTGCTATAAATTCTTATTTCCTTTTTATGGAGGTAATTCTCAAAGGTTTTATAATGATTCATTACTCATGTGATCTCAATTATTTTCATTTAATTCATTTTTCTTGTTTGATATATGTCTTTTGTATAGCTTCTTCAAGTGTGATGTCCTTTAGGAAAAATGGTTTGTGTTTGATCATTCTCATATATCTTTGATTTCTAAATTGGTTTAATACCATTGAAATATCATAGTGTGAAGTTATAAGTTAAAATTTCACCATTATAAGTGAAAAAAACTCAAGAAGATATCCCAAATTCACACTTTCAAATGGAGAGTCATAATTGTTTCAGTTGTAGGGAGTGTAGAGAAGTTTGAAAATAATCAGAATTATGAATGGAGCTTGATACATATCATCATAAATTTATGTATTAATTTGTCTTAATTTTTCCATCATCAATTTGAATGAGGCACTATATTTTTCCAAGATAACTCACAAGCTTATGCATTGGTGGATTGTGTATGCAATCTGTACAGACCTATAGGGTGAGTTGAAAGATATGAAATGATGCTTGTCCCAAACTTTATGGACCTTTGAATAATTAATAGTGATCATAAGTACCGTGAAGTAGGTTTATAGTGTTAATAAAGCTAAAAAATATAATATATTAAGATAGTGGCTTTGTGTAGCCCTATACAGTCAAATGGGACCTACAAGCCCCTACTTTGATGTTGATGTCACTTGTACATATTGTTACAAATACCCTATTTTTTATTTTTTGTGTTTTACAGGTGTTATGAGAAGGGTAGAGATTATAAATAATAGGATGAGGTAATTTTGTAGTTTTAATATCCATTAAAGTTCAAAAAATTACATAATATATTATATATGTGATCAAACTAGGCCCAATTTTCAAGGTAGTCTCAAACTGGCTCAAAATGGGACTAGGTGGTAAGGCCATTTCTTAGTTTACATAATTTCATAGGATATCAGGACCCTAAAATTAACATTTAGGTTGGTGATAGAATATATAAAGTTAATCACATTATTTTGGGTGATTCCACATATGTGGTAGAATTCTAGAGAAAGAAAACATGGCCCTAAGCAAGGAGGCCTAATTGAGGCCTAATTCATGAGAGAGAAAGGAAAAAATGGGTTTACACTCAGATCCTAAAGATAAAATTTTGTATGAAGATATAAGGCCATAGTATTTACTATAAGATGTTCTTGGTTTCTCAATAACATCCACATGACTCCCTACATAAGTAGGTTTATAGGTTTTTAAGGCTATAAGGAAAATATGCCTAATGAGGGCTTAAAGAGAAAAAAAAATTGGTAGTTTTTAAAAGAACCAAAATAGTGTGTTTTATACATGATAACATATTATAATACCATTTATCTAGTTTATATTAGTTTAAGAATATTCACTTGAGTTTTGGGCCACTTGGACCAATCTAGGCACAACAAATGAAGTGTTTCAAGACACCTATGCACTTGAATGATGGAATGGTAGGTCAGAGGAGTTTATTAAGCCATGACAGATGTTAAAAAAATTTATTTTATACTATTCTAATGTTAATTCATTGTTTTAAGGTCCATTTATCACTCCTTTCATGCAAGGAAGGGTAAATTTCAAGGAGATAGTCAAGGTATCAAGCCAATTTATAACCCCTATGCTACTTGGATAGTTGGAGCTACTTTAGGAATGAGACACATGGCCTTGGAGGTCTGTTTGGACTATTTCATAACTCCATTTCTAGTTATAACTCTCATGGACACTTTTTAATATTTTTTTATCACCTCTCTCTCTCTTCACACTTCTCTATATAAGCATCCACCTTTGGCTAAATTTGTAGAATCCACATCTAGTATGGTGAATCTCTTCTAGTTTGAATACCATATTTTCATATGAATAAATATTTTAAATCTTGTTTTATTTCATAAACTATTTTATAATTGTGTGAAGTAATGCATAATTTAATGACAAGTAATAAACATATATCCTTGTGTTCATCTTACTCATTCATGTTTTGCACAATTAGTCTACTATCTAATAGGTACTGGCTTGGTATTGTGTCATACCCCCTCACTTCATAATCATACATTAATAATGGTGTTAGGTGATTTTAAAATATATACCAAAAACCACATATTTATACTTAGCCAAAAAATTGAATTGACTTTCCCCTTGGTGATGAAATTTAAGTAGGTAGACCTTGGTATAATTTGTTTAATGTTTTTTTATATTATGTGGTTTGAAAGAGTGTGAATAAAATAAAAATAGTGTGACTAAATGAATAAATTGAAACTTCCTATTTCATCTATATGCTAATCAAAGAAATCAAGCAATATAATGAAAGATAAGTTAATTACAAGTAATATGAATTAGTTCCTTTGTTTGAAGAGTACAAGGTCAGTTCAGACGATCGAGTATGCAAATAGTATAAAAAAATGGATTGGGTTGATTATGTATATTGAAGCAAGGGAAAAAAAACATAGTTGAATGAATTAATTAAGTCTTTTGAGCCAGACAGTAAGCTATAGAACTATGTAAATCTAGTTGACCTAATTTGTTGTAGGGTTACTATTTTATAGACTGAAAACTATGAAAAATAGGACTTTAATGAGGAAAATAAATGACTAAGATGTTGAAAATGAACCTGATGATTTTAAATATTCTTAATTTACTATTTTTATATTATGTTATCTAGATGAATATTTTTAACCTATTAATAGATTCGATTGGGTAGCTAAGTCTACAAACCCATATGGAAAGAAGTGAACTGAGTTGAGTGGATTGATCTAGTTACATATGGTTGAAGATGACATGCATAAAGAAAAAGAGAGTTGATCTAATCTACTATGTGTTAAACATATGCACAAAAAGCTAGACTGAGTTGATAGATTTAATCCAGTGATGTAAAAATGAAATAAATAATAAATGATAATAAATAAAGTCATAAAGGAAAACCTGTAAGGGTTAGTTCATGTCAAGTTCACTCTAATATATGATAAGGGATAGTGAAATTGATTTATAAATTGATCCTATCTTGAAGAAGATAAATCACATTAGCCCTTCTACTTGTTGGTATATTTATACAATTAGAGTCATGACCAATATGTATCTACTAGACCTAACTAAGGGGTATATTACCACACAATATCACTAGAGAGGGTTCCAAATCCTCTAGTCAATAAATACCACACAATAACCCTAGATAGGTCCTATGGTTTCTAACAAATTAAATGACAAAGTAAATTAAATCTAATCTAGTGCTCACCAAAACATGTGGCACTATTAGGGATAATAAACATAAAAGTAAACATGTAAATAATAACTCTACTCAAGTCAATGTATAGTTAATCCTAATGCATGGAGATAGAAATACATTCACAATCCATTACATATGCTACTTTTATCTACCAAAATAGAGAAGAGTTATAAATACTTACCTTGAAGATGAACTTGTCGAGGCTCAATCTCTCCTTTGGCCAATGGTGCTTTTTAGGAGTTTTTTTTGGTTTATAAGGATCAAAAATATAGTCCAATTCTAGTCTATATGAATTATCCTATGCATCCAAGACTTTTTTACAATTTAAGATTATTCTCTCTAAGTATAAACCCTAACCAATAACTCCTTAAGTAGAATAGTGGAAGACCAGATTGTAAATAAGTGAAAATGAATTATTATCTCTATCGATCTAACAAAAATGGAAAAAAATGTGTTTATATATATATATATATCTAACCCTAAACCTTTCTAAAGTTTTAATCAACCTAATTGACCTATTCAACCCATTTCTTTAATAAATAAATAAATTACATCCTAGACTAGGTTGATTGGGCTGGCCTAGTCCCATAACATTCTCATTTATAAGAACAAGGTCAACCCATGCGACTATGTTCAATAAATGATAAAAAGAGATTTTGTCTTAGGTAGGGGTTGTTTGAGGTGGTGAATTACTTGGAAGAGTGTGTAAGAGAGGTGTCAAATCTTAGGTAAATTTATAGGATAGGTTTGTGTTGGTTGCAAGTGGTGGTATAGTGAATAATAATCTTGTGAATCACCAATGGTATACCCACCCCTTTTCCAATGTACCCTTTAAGGTGCAAACTTAGAGAGATTGAGACTCGATGGGTTATTGCAAGAGAAAAAACATTAGTAAGTGATAAGGTTTAAAAATATTATTTCTATATAATAGTAATGTTTATAAACATAGGTACATTAGGATGTGCTTGGTTATGAGGATTTTTAATAGACATCTAGGTGTTTATAAATGATGGGGCATGTCATTGGTTACTAGTAGAGGCAACATAACCATTAGTGTTGGTCATGGCAACATTATTTTTGTATGCAATAGGGAATAAATGTTGGTTGTTTTCCTATAGTAAAATGTGATTAAGAATCATATTAGGCTGACCATTGGGCATATAGTTCATAGGTTTTTAGTTGTAGAGTAAATTTAAGCTTGCATATAGGGCACTCGAGATTCAATTCATCAATGGAAAGTTGTGCTAAATAACATGGTTGATCACTGGAATCTAATTATAAGAACCTAATTATCTAAGTGAAGGTAAATAATATACTCTATAACCATGTGGAACCATCTATTATTCAATATTGATTGCCTCATTATAATCTAAATATAATCATAAGAGGGCTACCGAAGTTCTTATAAGGAACATGGAAGTCATTGAATATCAAACCCTTAGGTATGTATGTATGGTGGCTGATTATATTTGAGTGTACATATATTTAAAACTTTGATAAAGATTGTGTAAAGATGCATTGAATCCACTCATAGTTTTGTTCGTCTCCCTATGGTCAGCAACAAAGTGATGGTATATGATAACTATATCAATGAGTAGCCTAAATTGATTGATAAACATAGCTTATAAATCATTCTAGGAATTGATAAAACCATTTGGAAATCCTAAATCCTAGTCATAGGCTATTTTATCCAAAGTGTATGGGAATATGTGACAAGACACATCCTTGTGATTAATTTATGTTCAAATAATAATGTTTTTGAATGCTTAAATATGCTCTTTGGTAGTGTAGATTCCACCATACACATAACTAGGGAAAAAAATTATAGATTTTTTTACAAGTCATGGGAAACCCATACAATATTGATAGGTTAGTTACCTCCACTAATCCAATCCTAAGACATTGGTGGGTTTTTAGGGGAAATAAATGGATTAATAAAATGAATTACAATAATGGTAGGTGAACTACTAGCTAATTAAATGTGTCTTATCTTTTATTTTCATTTATTTGATTTAGGTTTTCTATGTTTAACAAGTTATACAAATTCAAATTCTACCCCAACAGACTTTGATCTAGTGAAAATTTATCTATTTTCCAACTTAATGTTTATAATTTTCCATCGTGGGCAATGCTTTTAAATTGTTAAAGTTTAAATTTTTGGGTTAAATTTTTTAGATTTAGATAATTTTATGTCTAGACCTCCTTCTATCACTAATTATGTTGATGGTTTTTATATCACACTAGATTATAAGGGATATATACCATCTAACCTCTCTTTAAATTATATCCAAAAATCTTCCCAAGGTCTATATCTACCAAGTCTTGATGGACTAGATCTCAATTAGTTCAATGTAAATGATTCTATATAAGGGGCCTTTGTTGGTACTAGAATTTCAAACCTTAATGTATCCTTTTATAGATGAGAGGGATACACAAGTTTATTTTCCTCATTAATTTATGTTTTAATTGTGTTTTGGATAAAAATTAAGTGTGCATACATATTTGCCCAAATAAATCAACATTTTATGTGAGAGGAAGTGCAATTGATTTTTAAACATTCATTGCATTATTAATATTCAACAATGTGTACATATAATATAAATGAATGAGAAATTAAAATAAATATGTATAATTCAAATCATATTTCATGATAAAATAATCTAACCCTAGACTAACATATTTAATATAAAAGAGGAAAGGAAAAGGGAAAAAAATAAAAACTTTTTGAAATGTGACTAAATTTGAGTTGTTTAAACAAATGAAACACATAAAATTGATTCCCTATTTGGAAAATGAATGAAAAAACACCAAAAATAATAATTAAAGAGTTTAAGGAATAATAATCCAAGAATAAAAATAACACATCCACCATTTTCATGTGTAGGAAAATGAAAATAAACTTATGCAACTTCGATCAATAATGATATTTATTTCAATACCATAGTGTTTTGGGTTTACAAAATCATCAATCATTTAAAATTTTTGGAAGCATAATAACAATTCCAAATTAAAATGGGGGAGATATTACACAACAAAACATAAAAATATCTGGTTCAATTAGAATCAACAAGAGCCAACCCTTTGAAATGACCATGGGCTGGTTATTTATAATAATTTTGGTGAATGGAGGGAAATAATTTTCTCCCCAAAACCAAAAAGTAATTTAATTTAAACTCAAGTTTAACTTACCTCATAAAATAAATCTCCTTAAACTTTATCTCCATTCTCACCTAAAAAATATATAAAACAAGTTATTTTTTATCAAAGGTGAATAAAAGCGACTTTCAAATTAATTAAGATGCACTTTAAAATTTAGTCATGGAAATGTGAGTAGTTTTTGATTGGGAGAATTTATCATACCACATGAACCAAATTTAAACCATATTTCCAACACCATAAATGGTTCAAAAAATGGAGTCTTGGTTTGCAATATATGGGTGAAACCATCCTCCTAGGTCATCTAAGCCACTTGAATGAGAAATTTTTGAATTTAAAGTTAAAAAGTACATTAAATTTTTGAAAATTAATAAAAAAATTATATATCACATGACTAAACTTTGAAACTACATAGGTATAATTTGAACAACATCTATCCACATGGTCATGCATTTTGAGTCATAGGGATGGGCCCAACAACCTCCATCCACGTGGTCATGTGGCCAAAAGAAGGCATTTCCATAAAACTTCAAAATGTATGTTTATGTTTATTCTAATACTTGTAAAAGTTTTGGTATTTAATTTTTCCCCTCTTTGGGAAGGGAGGATTTAGGAGGGTGGGTTTTTGAAACCATGGTTTTATATAAACCATTTAACTTTTAATTTTTGTCTCATATGGCCATGTTCCATTTCAAATCCTTTTTCATTTTTATATTAAAATTTTATGAATTAAAAATTATTATTTTTTGAAATTTTATTTTTGAAAAGTAATATTTCTAAACAATTTGATCTTTGATTGAAGTTTTAGGATTCCTAGATTAGGTCACTTCACAAAGAGAATAGAAGGTTGGGATGACATTTTCATATGAAGTGCTAAACATGAAAGTTATTTGTATGGGCCTAGTATTGCCACCAAAGGTAATTTTAAGGTTCTATGATGCACATAAGCTAGGATACACTCAGGCAAAGTAGAGATACAAGTGTAAACAACTAAACGAGTGAGATATTCAAGCACATATTAGGGGAACAAGATTATATTTTTACACTTAGTAAAAAATATTAAATATTATCACATGAACATGGTATTTCTAATGTAGGTGGTCTCTATGCCAAATTTGGAATTTAAATTGAGATGAAATGCCAAAATAATTTGGGAATGTTGAGACCAACAAGCTATAAATGAAATAAATAATGGATAAATAAGGTAAAAAAGAGGTTCCTTGATTTCATAAGAAATTAGGGTATGTTGTGTAATTAAAAACAAGGAGTAGGTGTTCATTAAACCCATTATTTACTAATCTATGGTTTCCTTGGTCTATCTATAATTTGAACATGTTTATATGTTTTGAGTAAATGGGTAGACCATGTGTAGTCATATAAAATGTCAAAATTGGTATCTTAAGTGTGGCTTGTGACACCCAAACCATAGGTCCCTCTTGCATGCTCTCATGACCCTTCTAGACACCTTGTTGATGATTTTTAGTCATCCATAGACTTTTGATCCCTGATTTTAGCTTAGCGAGGATCCATTTTTCATGCTTATTCTATTCCCCTATGTCCTTAGCCTATAGGATAGGATCACTGGGGCTGGACTATAGCACTGGACCCTAGGGTGTCCCATTTCTAGTACTCCTATCCAATCACATTTTGAGCCCAGATGACTATTTCCTTCTTATTCCTCTTCTTCATTATGTCAGCCTAGCACAAATACATTTAACCTATGACAAATATATCTATATAAAAAATCATTAAATGTTCATTTATAAGGGGTTGGAAAATATTACAAAATCAAGCAAGAATACAAGTAATACCACTAAGGTAAATTTCCCTATTCTCTACATATAGCCATCTAATACAACCACCAACATATTCAAACCCTCACATAGTCACTATCCACCTCAAGTACACCTAGTTTAACATTTTTTGTATATGCATAACACTATCACATAAATCAAATTAAGTGGGAGAACTACATATGGCTTGATACCTCTTCAGAGTATTTGTATGTAGGCAATGTGCCAACACAAGGGGTGTGGATACATGTTCAGTGCATCTTACACACACTATCCCCCCCATCTTTCTCAAGTTTCATTCAAGAATAATCAATGCCTAGGGTTTTAAGATTAAATATACTCTAAAAGGATCTCAATTGACATTTAAGACCTAAAATTTCATAGGTAGGCTTACATAAGGACAATGGATAAAACTTAAAAAACTCATCTCTATGACCAATTTGGATAACACTAATAGGACCTTGACTAAAATGTCAAACTTTGAAGTGTCTAGTTTTTGACACTCTTATGATTTCACTGAATGAAATCCATATGTGGTTCATGACATTATCCTAGTCCTGCATAAATGGTATCAGCCTTTGTCTCAGTCATATCAACATAGTTCTAAGATAAGTTAATTTCTCCTCTTTCATTACTATTTTTAGAAAGATATGAAGGTCAAATAAATTATACAAATTAGTACTCTATTTATTACAATATTATTAATTGATTTTTTCAAATTATACCTTTAACTAAATTAGAAATAAAACTCTAATATTCCTAAAACTTTTAAAATATTTGGTGAACCTGACTTACTTCGTTTGTGCATAAAAACCCTAGAAACCATAGGGTAAATTCTTTGTTGTTTTTTCCAATAATTTTATAATTTTTTTCATTCATATTTAAATCATAAATTAGCATTAAATTTTAAAATTCCATAGTAATTTTTACAAAATCATTTTCTTCCAAATCCTAGTTACATATACTAGATCCCTTTAAATCAAGAATTTTCCAATATTTTTTTGGTTTTTTACCTACATATTTAAATTAGAAATTCACATTAAAAGTTAAAATTCCTTAGTAATTTTAAAAATATCATTTAAAAAAACCCTAGTTGTATATATTAGGTCCCTTTGTTTTCTTGAGGTATCACCTTACATATAAAATCAGATTTCACATAATAGCAAAAATGGATCTCACTCATTTACACATATTTCTTGCATTTCTTGAAAATAATAAGGAGACCATACTAGTCCTATCATGTACATAAATGATGAAGTTTACCATATGTTAATGCAAAGCTTCATTCTTTCCCTTTCATGCTTAATTTTCATAATATGGGATGATATAAATAAAGTTATTGTTAAACATGGTAAGATCCCTCTCCTTCAAAGCAATGTTTACTTGACTTTAATACAAGGTTTCATTACTTATTTTGTATCTCTCATATGGAAAAATTTTCAAGTTTATCTTGATAAACACATTAGAAATATCATATTACATGTCAAAAATATTTATGACTTCATGCAAAATTTCATGCTCTCTATCCCTTGATTTTTATCTCTCATATGGAATTTTTTTCAAGTTTATCTCACTAAAAAAATTAGAAATATCATAGCTCATGTCAAAGTTTTTTATGCATTCATGCACAATTTCATGCTCTCTATCCCTTACTTTGTATCTCTCATATGGAAAAATTTTCAATTTTATCTTCATAAACATATTAGAAATATCATATCACATATCAAAGTTCTTTATGCATTAATGTACAAATTCATGCTCTATATCCCTTGTTTACTATCTCTCATATGGAATGCTCTTTATAAACATATTGTTATACATCTTATAACTCTAATTTCATGTATTTAATTTCACATTCATGATTTATACCTAGATGCATATAACTCATTAGCTAATTTTAAGTTTTTCCCTATCACTACCAAACACAATCAAACACTAAAAATTATATCTATCCCTCCTCCCTTCAAACTTTGTACATCTAACTCTTATCCCAAACCTACTACTAGCTCTATGCCTATAGTAGATCATGTATTACATGATATCACCAAAGTTTATGAAGATATGTAGGTTTATTACACCCATGGTTATAGATTTATCACTCAAGTTATCACCCCTTCCAATATAGTTTCAGTTATCAAGCTCCTTTAGTGATTAGATGTTTACAAAGATGTGTTGTATGTAGTCCTTTACAATACTAGATTTCCTGTTTCCATTAAACTAGATTATGTTGCCTCTATCCTCAACATAATGCAATGAACTGAAGAGCATATTTACTTTGATAAAGAGGATTTAACCCCATGCCATATCATTAAAAAACATATACCTTTATGTATTCAATTAATAATTAAGGATGTAGGGGTAAAAAGAGTGTTAGTTAATAACAGTTCAAAACTCAACATTTGCAACATTTCTTTTCTTAAACATATTAATATATAACCTCATGATTTAGACTATTCTGATATGAACATTAGAGGTTTTGACAACATTCCATAGAAATTCATGGGTCAAATAACACTCAATCTTACTTTGGGGCCTAAAACACTGCCAACTACTTACCAAGTCATGCCAAATGACCTCAATTATAATTTATTACTTGGTCATCCTTGGATTCATGATATACATCTAGTCCCTTCTATATTTCATACTTGACTAAAATTTAGTCACAAAGGCTACATCTACACATTCCCAATAGATAATGAACCTTTTAAATACTTCCAGGTTGCCAAATATCAACAAAATTATTTTCTTTACTTTAATAGCACCCAATTCTAAGTTCTGTAATAGCACCGACACCAAATCACCAATTTACTTCCCCTTTTTCACTTAAATGTCTTAATAATATGGGATATCATGGAAAAGGTTTTAGAAATCATGAACAAGGAATCATCAATCCTATCGAGGCATCTACACAACATGGAAAACAAGGGATAGGATATTAGCTTACCCTTCTTCATGATAAACCTTCTTCCACTGCTTCAAAGCATATAAAGTTTTGTCCACCCATTAAATTGGTAAACCACACCATTAATCATACTAAACATTATCATTGATCTATCCTGATCTCATTGATGATATGATTTCACCAAATATGTTCACATTAGATGAATTCTCTAATGATGAATCCCTCTTACAATTTCTCAAAGCATATGAGGACCTCCCATCTTGCTATCATAAAAATAGATTTCTTCATCACCCAAATTCCCATGCATACTTCAAATAAAATATATATTCTCCCCAAGACATACCAATTGATTCAGATGATACTATTCCTACAAACCCTTACACACTAGATCATTCCACATTGATTAATGAGGAAATAGTTAATATCAGTTTTGGAACTAATCAGGATCCTTGCATTATCTTGTTAGTCACTACCCTATGAAAGGAAGAGGATACATATATTCATCAAACTTTAACATATTTTCCAAAACTCTTCACTTGGTCTTACTTAAATATGCCAAGAATTGATACATCTATAATAGTTTATCAGATTCCCTTATACCCAAATGTTAAACTAGTTAAACAAAAACTTTTCAAAATGCATCCTAAGGTGGTTTTCTTAGTCAAATATGAGATCCAATGCCTCTTAGATGTTGGATTCATTTGAATAGTAACACACCCTAAATAGGTTTCTAATATAATCCCTATGGTAAAACCCAATAGACAAATCTAGTGTTATTCTAATTCTTGAGATTTAAATAAAACATACCCAAAAGATGATTTTACTTTACCTAACATTCACATGATCATAGATGCCACAACTAGGGATGAAATTTTATCATTTAAGGATGGATTTGTAGGATACAACTAAATCAAAATTTTCAAAGAAGATCAAGAGAAAACATCTTTTAATAAACATTGGTGCACATTTTATCACATTGTCATGCCTTTTAGATTAAAAAATGATAGAACCATATATCAGCGTACCATGACACATATTTTTCATGAATTGATTCACCATACTATCAAGGATTATGTTGATGATATATTAGCTAAATCCAAATAATGAAAACATCAAGCTATTGATTTACAAAAGATATTTTGAAGACTCAGGCAATATAATGTCTGATTAAACCCAAAGAAATGTGTGTTTGGAGTTACATCAGGTAAACTCTTAGGTTTCATCATTTCTTAGCATGGCATAGAGGTTGACCCTAATAAAGTCAAAGAAATTATCAACATTCCAACTCCCACAAACTTAAAACAAATTTTATCCTTATAAGGCAAGATCCAAGCAATCCATCATTTTATAGCTCAACTTGTTGATAAAACTCAGTCATTCACTTGATTATTAAAGAAAGATACAAAGTTTATATGGGACCAAGCTTATCAAGAAAGCTTTGATACAATCAAGAAATATCTTCTTAATCTATCTATTTTAGTATCGCCTATACTTGATAAGCCTTTTATACTATATATCTTAGCAGTAGATCATCAATTAGGAGCACTCTTAGCACAACATAATGATCAACATACTGAGTGAGTAGTTTATTACATCAATCACACATTAGTTGATTACAAAAAAAATTATTCTATGATAGAAAAATTGTCTAGGATTAGTTTTTGCCACACAAAAACTTCAACATTACATGGTCAATAATGAGACTCAAGTTATCACAAAAGTAGATCCCTTAAAGTTTCTAATGGGAAAATCACATCTCTTTGGTCACATCAAAAAATGGGTCATGTTATTAATAGAGTTTGACTTAAAGATAGTTCTCTAAAAATCTAGAAAGGGCCAAATCATTATAGACAATTTAGCAGTCACACCACTTTTAGATACCAATCCTATTAATGACACATTTAGAGATTTTTTTACTACTTATTCTACTCATTTTAACACTTGGACCATGTCCTTTAATGGTTTTTGATGCACATCCAACATAGGGGTAGGCATTATCTTTATCAACCCTTCTGGTCACTTAGTTCCTATTACATATCGATTAAGCTTCTCATGAACCAAAAACACCATAGAATATGAAGCACTTATCTTAGGTATATTTATTGCCCAATCCCTCCAAATTAGATCTATTCAAGTCTTTGATGATTCCCAACTTGTGGTTAATAAATTTAATGATGTCTATCAAACAAAAGAAGAACATTTTATCCCATATCAAAACATGGTACAATATTTATCATCATAGTTTTATTACTTTTCTATAGAAAGTATATCAAGAAAAGATAATTGACATGCATATGCAATGGAAAGTGCCACATCTTTGATTCCTATAAACATCAATGACAATTAAGCTATTTTTAAAATTAAATGATTACAATCACCATTATATCTAATGCAGATTTGATTGCACTATCCATATTAACTACTACACGTAGTTCCACAAATCTAGAATGGTTCATTGATATCTATAACTTTCTAAACAAATCAATTAAACCAAACACTTTTTCACAAAATGATAAATACAAGTTACAAAAATAATAAATCCATTATGTAATCATTGGTAGAGACCTTTTTAAGTAATCCTTTGATAGATAATTACTTTGATGCTTGACTTTAGAAGAATCCAAAATTTCTCTTACATAGATACATAATAGTGAGTGTGGTGGTCACTTCAATGAAAAGGCCATGTTGCACAAATTGATTTAACAAGGTTATTACTGGCCCACCATGGAAGATTAATGTTCATAATAAATAAATCTATGCGATAAATTTTAATGACATAGTAACCTATAGCATGTATCATCATAATAATTGAAACCTATTGTCTCTCCATGGACACTTATGTTATGGGTAGTTGATCTTATTGGAAAAATTAACCCAGAATCCATCGATGGGCACAAGTTCATCATCATAGCTATAGAATATTTTACCAAGTGGGTGGAAGCCATTCCACTCTAATCTACCATAAGGGAGGACATTTGTAGCTTCTTCATGACTCATTTTATTTTATGCTTCAACCTACTCATATCCATCATTTTTTATAATAAAACATCCTTCAAGAATAAAATTGTCAAGAATTTTTGCACAAAATATAAGATTAAACACACATTTTCCACTCCATATTACCCATAAGGAAATGGTCAAGAACATGCTATCAATAAAACCATTAACAAAATTTTGAGAAAAATAGTCACCAAATTTGGAGATGATTGACACAATCAACTAGTCTTTGTATTATGGGCCTATCACACAAGTATCTACATGCCCATAGGATCCACTCTTTATTCACTCATTTATGGCATATAATTAGTTTTAAAATTTTAATTAGAAATCCCATATCTTCATGCCTCCCTTAAAGGTATTCTCACTAATGATCAGTATCATGAAAATCATCTACACTATTTAGAGCAATTAGACCATACACACATTCAAGTAGCAAAACATCTCAGAATCTACTAGCAACATATACAATGATCATAAAAAAAATGAGTTCAAACCAGATAATTCAGATTTAATGATCTCATTCTCAAGGAAAATCTTCATAATGTCAATGTCAAAGAATAAATCAAAGGAAAATTCAAACCAAATTGGCTAGGTCTATGCATTACTACCAAAATGCTTAGCCCTAAGGTGTATCACCTAGCCTCACTTGAATGAAAGACACTAAAAAATCCAATGAATATTATGCATCTACGTATATTCAATGTCTAGCATTTCATTTCACACATTTTATTATACATAATTTTTCAAAATTACTTGTACATAACTTTCTTTCAAATTACTTGTACGTAATTTTTTTTGATTACTTGTACATAGTTTCACATTTTTTCTTTTACATAGTCTCCTCATGATAGATTTTATATATCTTATATCAAAAATACAAAAACATTCAAATATGTCAAAATACCAAAAACATTCAAATAATTCAAAAACATTTCAATTATATACATTATCCATGCTTTACATTTCTATTACCATGCTAGACTTACATTTGTTGTTCTATGCTATTGTTTGTCGATTTATCTACATTACCATGCTTTACTTGATATTATTTGAGTGTGTGAAGTGTCATTTAGATCCTTAATTGCTTCACTCTAACCATTTATGAGACATCTTAATTCTACATTTGAGACATACATCAACATATCTACCCACTAGGGGCATCTTTTACATGGCTACACCATCCAGGTTATGCCATTCCTATGCCACACACTCTAGTTATCATGTTGATGTACATTAATTACTAGCTTACACAAATTAATCTATTGACACTCACTAGTATATAAAAATTATGTATTTATTAGCATATACCTAGTCTTGTACTAGTGTCTTGCATACATTCACTTCTTTCTTTAATTAGTTAGATGTGATTGTATTTCTAGTATATTACATGCCTTTCTTTATTTCTTTACATAGCTAGATGTGATTGCATTTATCAGTTCTTGTTTTATCTCCTGTATGTTCCTTAGGACATTTTCCAATGTCATTTTATTATATTCTTGTGTGTGCCTTAGGACATTTGCCAATGTCCTTTACTTGTATTCTTATATGTTCTTGTTGCCCTCATGTCAACGTTGCTTGTTTTCAATTATATGTGTATGCGGTATTTGAACATGCCTTGTATGCCTGCTTTCTAGTTTGAGTGACATGGACCCATGTCCTTTTTTTATTGGACCCTTATCCATTCTCATATGCTTCTTAGTTCTTTCCTTGCATGATTATTTTCTTCTCAACTATTTATAATGCCACGATCCACACCATGCATTATCTTGATTTTTTGGATGCCATAATGGACATCATGTTCCATCCCTCCTTAACAACTAACAAATAAAAACTAAAAAACTAACATTTATAGATTTAATATAGTACATTACATATGTTATTACATTTTTATATCTATCTAGGCATACCCCTATTTATCTAACAATCTCCAATACAAACCATGATATATCTTGAGACATATTTTTGATTATCATTGATATATCATGTATTTCATAGCATAAAAAACTTATAAGGCTCTTCCTTCTAAGGGTAGTCATTATAGGGTATTCTTTCATACCCTCAGAAGAGGGAGAAATAAATAAGGTTTTTATCATAGAGATTAGAGCTCCTACCTTTCAAAAAATTAGTCTTTAGAACAATCTGAACAACAATCAAAGGTCAAACTAAGCAAAATAGACCAAAAAAATAGTGACAATTATAAAACAAAAATTATATTTAGCAAAGGATAATAGTGTCAGACATGGAAAATAACACCAAAAAATAGGGTGTACTATTTTTGGTGCTCCTATCCAAACAATAAAAAACCCATATTTTCTAGAAATAGGCAAAAAGGTTAGCTTATCTATAATTTTGTCACATACAAACTAGTTCAAGTTTAGTAATTTTAGTATAGTTTTTCTCAAAAAATCTAGATATAGGGGGCATCATACATGACATGATGCCTTTCACTTTTAGTTTTAGATTGGGAAGTTGATATAACTTTTAGATCAGAATCCATGTTACAGACACTAGTGATTGGGGGCAATGTGCATGGCACATTTGACTTCTTTCCTTTTTGAGTTTAGTATATTACCCAAGCATTCTTATTAGATGTGTGCCTTACTCCATATTTATGTGGTTGGAAAAATTTTGGAGTGGATTTCATACAATCCTAACCTCCACATTCTCAAGTGGCTTCCACATAAGCCTAGTTTCTAGTTTTGGAGTGGTTTTCATACAAGCCTAACATTGTCCTTCTAGAGTTGGCCAAGATTGGCCTAGTTTCTAATACACATTTGGCTATCCATGCCACATTTTTAGATTATAGATCATTCATTCACTTTAGGATCCATCTCATATAATGCATATTCATAATGGTATCAGTTTACAACTTCACTTAGTGGGTAATGATGGAGCCAAAGGTCTAGCTAGCCTTTGTGTTCTTAAGCCACCTACTTAGAGGGATTGGACACATAGTCTAAAAATAGATTAGCACATGCATGAACATGTAGCTTCACTTAGTGGGTGATGATGGAGCCAAAGGGATAGACTTTTCATTATTGATCTACTCTCGAGGAATTGAGCATTCAGCTCCATTCATGATATTAATCTTGGTATACTGCATACATAACATTACTTAGCATCATTAGCATTAATCATCATCACAATAGATTTACACTTCATATTGTACTCTCTCTATGCACACCCAAATTTACATAGCTTCATGAGCTTCACCCTTATAATTAAGTTTAGGTACGCTTTCTACTTTTCATTTATCCTAGTATTTTGCTTTGATGCATCACTAGAATAAAGGGGGGGCAAATGTAGTCATATAAAATGTCAAAATTAGTAGATTGATTGTGGCTTGTGAAACCCAACCCATAAGTCCCTCTTGAATGCTTCCATGACCCTTATATATACCTTTTAACTGATTCTCAATCATTCATAGACATTTGAGACCTAATTTTAGCTTAGCTAGGCTCCATTTTTCATGCTTATTCCATCCCCTTAAGTCCTGAGCCTATAGGATAAGAGTGTTGGAGTTGGAATATAGTATTAGACCCTAGTGTGTCCCATTTATAACACTCTTAGCTAATCACATTTTGATCCCAGATAACCATTTCCTTCTAATTCCTCTTCATCATAGTGTCAGCCTAGTGCAAATGCATTTAACCCATGACCAATAGATTTCCATAAAATCTCATTCAAAGTTCATTTATAAGGGGTGGGAAAATATTAAAAAATAAATAAATAATACAAGAAAGACCACTAAGGAAATTTTCCTTAATCTCTATATATATCCATCTAATATAGCCACCAACATATTCAAACCCTCACACTAGTCCCTAACCACCTCAAACACACCCAATTTAGCATTTTTGCATCCGTACAACACTATCACAAAAAGCACATCCAATGGGAAAACTTCATATGGATGGATCTCTCTTCAAAGTATTGGTATGTAGGCATCATGCCTACATAAAGGGTGTGGATACACATTAAGTGCATCTTACACACATTATCCCCCCCTCTTTCTCAAGATTTATTCAAGCATAATGAAGCTCTAGGGTTTGAATATTAAACATACTCTACAAGGAGATCCATCAACATTCAAGACCTAAAATTTCAGAGGTAGGCTCACATAGGGACAATGGACAAAACCCAAAAAACTTAGATTTTTGTGACTAATTTGGAAAATAGTGGTAGGACATAGACTATATCACTAGACCTTGAAGTGTCCTATTTTTGGCACTCTTATCCTTTCACTGAATGAAATTGAGATCCTAGTTCATGACACTATCCCAATCTTGCATGACTGGTATTAGCCTCTGTCTCAGTCGTATCAACACAGTTTTAAGATAAGTTATATTTTTCCTCTTTCATTATGATTTTTATAAATCTACTAAGGTCAAATAAATTATATAAATTATTACTCTATTTATTATACTATTATTTATTGATTTAGTCAACTCAGACCTTTAATTAAATTAGGAATAAAAATCTAATATTCCCAAAACTATTAAATCACCATGTAGATGTAGATGAGGATTCCATTGAATCCAATGTGTATATCTAGTGAAATAGTCTCTCAAATATGGGCTTATTAAGAAAGGGGATTGTCTATTTCTCACCCTTTCACAAATTATTAACCTTAATATTTTGAATAATTAGTTATCCAAGAATTAAAATTTCTTGTTCAAGTGGATGTTCATATGGAATTATAGAAACTATGACTACCTTGTAGGTATAATGTATTTAATACACCTAACTATGGAAGGTACTAAATGAAATATATTTATCCAAGGTCATCACAATAACATATCAAAGGATATCATATATGGTATAAATAAAAAGGTAGTAACCACATATTTTGGACTAACTTGTAAATGTAAATCAATCTCATCAATAACGTGTTGTGATGACCCATCAAATACTCTGACCATATTTTTCAAAGGGTATAAATCATCATGTATATATCCCAAATGTGTAAGTAGCATCATAGTACATATATTATCAATATCATAGTTATTTATCATAACATTATGTATAGGATGATGATCAAGGTGTGATCAAATAAATAATGAATGAATATTTAAGTCATCATCTAAAATTTTACTGTCATCAACTGTAATAGAAGGTCTTTGAACCATAAGATATATTGTGTGTATATTTGGAAAAAATCCCATCTAATGGGTGCCCATAATGTGATGGAAGACAATGTGAATTATATTAAATTTGCACTTATGGAGTTGTATTATAATGATATTTAAATGGATTATTAAATAACTTCTAGTTTTGATGGTCACTAGGTTGTGAACCTAAATCCTTTGGAGGATCATCAAAGGTAAGTTATTGGCTATCAATAATATCTTGAATATTATGTTTCAAGGTATAATATATATTTGTAGAATTCCCAAGTTCTTGGTGATAATCACAATATGAGTTTAGTTATATGCCTACTCATATCAACCTCTATATAAAAAGGGAGAGATATGAGATGACACTCCACAATCTTTTGAAGTACAAAATTTGGAGACTTAGGTAATCATGTAAATTATTTTGTAAGTGCATTGGATAAGATGATTTTATTAGGTTAATGTGATACTATGTTAACCATTATGCTTCCATACTTTTTAGGTTATGTAATTTTTACCTTATAGCTTAGTTTGATATGAAACTTAGTATTATATGTAGTTAGTGTGTTTGATACCTACGTAATCTTGTTCAATAAAATAAGCTTCATTTCACAATCTTAGACAATATGGGATGTTATGTAATTTTTACCTTATAGCTTGGTTTGATATGAAACTTAGTATTATATGTAGTTAGTGTGTTTGATACATACTTAATCTTGTTCAATGAAATAAGCTTCATTTCACAATCTTAGACAATATGGCATAAGTCATAAAAGGATTGAAACTTATTAAAAATAATGGAATCATGTAATAAGGAAAGAAAACTTTTATTAAATATGTCTTTAAGATCTTTATCTTCATTGGATTTTTTATTGTGGTGAACATTATTTTATACCTCAAAAAATATTTACTAATAAGTTCATTGACTCCTTGCTTGATCTTAGGAATTTTGGCATATGACATATTTTTAAATTATGTTGATAGAGAAATATGCTAGTAATTGATCCACTAGAGGTTTGAATGCTTTCATTGATTGGATTGGTATGTCATATAACCATCTTAAAACAAATTCCTTTAGGCCCCTTAGAAATAATTTGGTCAAAATTTTATCATTGGTGTTTAGACCTAAAATATAGATTAAGTGGATATCTAAGGTTAAAGGGGTAAGAGATAGCCTAGGGCACAAGGATGGTAGACTATCTCTAGAGTAGGAAAATTATTTATGAAACTCAAATAAACATATAATGAAATTATTGTAATCAAATGCTAAATATATAAAGTACAACTATGCTAGATATTTCAATGATAAGGAAACCATGATAGTTGATTATAATGCTAATACATATTTGGATTTAGAACAAACAAAAAGTGGACTAGGTTTTAATTTTGGAATAATCACATGATTTTAGAAGTTGTACCTTTATAGATATGGACATTTACATTGATATTGGATGGTTGTGTTGATGATACTATCTAACTTGGATATAGGTGTTTAGTATAAATTACTTACTAAAAATAGATGTGGCCATTATATGTTTTTGGGTTATGTGTTACCTTCACTTTGGTGCACTCAGATCTAGGTCATGAGATATCACTTGTTGTCAAATAGAAAAACCCTACTTCTTCATATTTCTTTGGCTATGGAAAAAATGGGTTAATGGGCACACAATTTTGAATTACCCCAAATATCCCTCTATCAATGAGTGTTATTTGCACAGCCAATACTCTGAAGATATCCCTAGACTTATGTATTTCTCCCCTATGTGATGGATTGTGTGTGAATCATGTAATGTATGATAAGAAAGTACAATAGTGACCTAGATTGTATATTGTAAAATATGGCTCATGGAATGATCATTTAGTACTTTAGACTTACTGATATGTTGTCCCTATGGCTGATATATAAATAAGAAAAAATAGGATTTGATCATTTGAATGTTTGATATAATACTTTTGGTAAGTTTTATTATAAGTTATAAGGTGTTTCTCAAGTTAGGAATGAATGAGGGTTGATATTATATTTATAACAATACATTTAGATAATATCTCACATTAAATCACTTAGATCAACCATAAGAATATGTTTTATTTTTTGAATCATATGACTTTAGGATAATGGACACTTGCATTGGAATAGGACACTTGCATCAACATAATCATTTTACTAGGATGCAAGTGTTATACATTTTTAAAATAGGTGCAGGTCCAAAATATGAAGAGATGGAATATAATAAGGTTTAAAACATTTTGGTTAAGGTAGAAGGCTTGAATCATCATAGTAATGTTGGTTGAAGTATGCAAGCCTTTTAGTAGTTGTAAAGGTCTAGAATCTAAAGTCACATCTATGATATGTATTTTTCAAGTGTATAATAATAAGGTGATTTATGTCTATATTTTCTCACTTTTAATCGAGTAATGAAATTACTAGTTTAAAGGAAAATGAATATGTATCTAGGTGTCTATAACACACCTTTATTTGCTTGAGTCCAACTTTAGTGCTTTGTTAGTGAATGAACTAAAACCAATATCATGTTAAAGTATATAATCAAAGCATATAATTTTAAATTGAAATCATTTAAATAATTGAAATTGAAAGAGAGAAAGGTTTAGGAGTTCACCTGTGTATCAGTGTAATCATCTTGCATTTTGGTAATTTGATTTGAAAGATATATCATTATGACTTACTATATATAATATTAGGATAAATATAAATATGAAAAGTTAATATATATAAGGATATAGAGAGATATTATAGAACACACTCCCCTAACCTTGGAGAAAATATGAGTTTCCACCTGAGAGTTGAGATTATCTCAACCATGCAACCTAATCATACTTATAACTTGGTGAGTGTGAGTGAACCAAGTCAACTCACACTATAAAACTTATGAGTTTAGCTGATTTAATCAATACAAACATTTATATTTAGTGATTTAATCACCTCTACCATACTAAAAATTGAATCAACTACTTCAATAGATTGGCTCAATATAGTCCATAAAAATTCAACCTAGTTTGTGGTGATAGTCCCTAAAAGTGTTTAAAATTTTAAAATGATTTGATTTTATAATATTAGGTGCACATTTCATATCATATAAACCTTAGATATTTCTCATGATGGAACTATTTATATCAACATTACCAATGTATATCAACGTTACCAATGTATAGAATTATGCCATAACAATGTATCTAAATCATATAATCATGCACTTTGGCCAGTTTGTAAATTTTGTAAGTGTGGAGAAACTATTTAAAAAATAGTATCCCAATATATATGGATAAATATAAAATATTATATAAGTTCCAATGTGGATAATAGGCTTCCAAAACATCCCCCCACTATAATCCATATTTGATAATTGGTGTAAGTGTTAAGAACATGTTTCCAAAGCATACCCCTATTACAATATAAATCTAAGAACTAGTGTAAGTACCAATGTGGAGGACATGTTTTTGAAACATTCCCTAACTATAATATGGTTATGTTGTATACTAAATAAGTGTGTAGAACATGTTTCTAAAATATGCCCTCCACTGAATCTTAAATTGTGACACATGTGGATGTTATGCCTCCATGGCATGCACCCACTAATATTCCCCCCATTTGAGGTGATGGGAGTAAAAATTGGTAGTTAACTTACCTAAATAGGATAAGATAAGCATATAATCTATGATGTACCATGTGGCATAAATAATGAACATATCTAGGTAGATATATCATTGATTAATGAAGAATGTGATCACATCAAGTCCTAAAATGCATTATGTATATCATGAAAACATATAGATAGTAATAATAAAATATAAAAAAATAATCAATCACACACATAAGATAATTAAAAAATAAAATAAAGAGAAAAAGGTCCAAGGAGACTAAAAACATAGGGCATGTTCAAATGCTACACAATCAAAGGGAGATGACCTATTCAAATGTCCACAAAGCAAGACTAAAAATATTTAAATGTTAGCATAAAACAAAAATAATGTATTTAAATTTAAAAGAGGAAAAAAATGCATGGGGGATGAAAAAAATGAAGCATATTCAAATGATCAAGTAAGCAAGACAATAACAAGGTAAGTCACTTAGGGAAGTGCATACATGAAATCATAAGAAACCAATATAAATATAACATGCTAATCCTTGTATATATGTGTTAGTAAAACACTTCAAGTACATATCATAACATGTACATTGTGAAATATATAGCATTTATAAATTTATGGGTAGTATATGATCTCAAACATTATAACATAAAATCACCATAGAATGATATAACATGGATGTTTCAAGATAAAAAAGGTAGATGTCTTCAATGTCCTAGTGACATGAGTAGAGGGAAATAAAAACATCTAAAAATGCATATATAATGTATTTATGTATGCTTGAACCACACTCAAAATATGAGTGAAGAAAATGTGTATATATAAAATATTGATATTCCATCTACCAACATATATGCCAAGGAACTAATAGGATATGTAAATGCTAGACATATTTTTGGATTTTTTAATTTTTGGTATTTTTAGAATATTTAAGAGGAATAATTGATGATTTACCCATCCTAAAAATATGTAGGATCACTCGAGACATTTTTAATTATTATTTTATATTGACACATGACCACCTCTTTGATTTTTATATGTAATAATATTCTGATGACCATGAATGGGGAAGGGTGGACATATCAATAATGGTGTAAGAAAATATCCCTAACCTTAAAAGTAAATGTGATATACATATATTCAATATTCAATTTTACATTCCAATCAATGAACCAATGTTGTCCAAATTTTAATGTCAATTTTAGATCTTGATCTAATATCCATATGATCATGGGGATCACCTACAATCCACATTCCACTGGTAAATTGATACCAAGGAAATTTTGGCATCAGTGGAGAATATGTTAATTTATTTGTATTATGTCCCAACTATTATAGTAATGTAGTGCTACACATTTTATCCCAATTATTCCTATCAAAATTTAGATACTAATAATAAATTCTATTAATATTATTAGTAATATTTAGGTCTTAGTTCCTTTGTCACTTTATAGGATGGTTTTCATGTGAATCTTTGGAAGTGGTTTTTCTTTTTCTCTTCTTAGGCACAATTTGTATGTGACCCTCATTCTTATATTTTTGAGATTGGTTTTTTAATGTATGACAATGACTTGTATGATGGTCATTTATTTGATGATAGTTACAATATGGAAACCTTGTTTTGGAAAAATTCTACTACTTGATCTATGTCTATTAGAAGGTAAAGATATCATGTTATATTCAAGTAACATGGAAAGTATTGTATTCATAGTATCATGGTTATTTGTGATCTATTTATTTTTTTGTGGAATCTTATGAGATACCTCCACACTATTTACATAATGTACTTGCATTTGAACCTTGTATGGTTGAATTAATGTGTGAATCCAAAATGGGTGTATGGAATAACAAGTGTTTAAATGTTCATCTACCATTTTTTATTTTCCATTATCTTGATTTAGTTTTGTATCCTTTATAGGGAGTTTAGATTATATGTACAAGGACCTTTAGGCTCAAATAGGTTACACAAAATATGCTCAAGTGGATAAAAATTAAGTTTTCCTAATGTCTCATCTATAATATCATGGAATAAATTATCATCACTATCATAATAATCTTAAACACATCCATCTTATTGTTTAGTTTTGACCAATAAAAAAATCTCAAATATTGGAGGTACTTGTTATTTTTGTATCATTAGCTTCTTTGGTATTGTTACTTGTTCTTGAGGAGTGTTTATGTGCAATTTAGTGTTTAGTGCTTTATCTATTTTTTGAGATAATGAATCTATTGTACACTAATCTCCCACCTCATAAGTTTATATATTATCAAGAGTAATGCATCGTTTATGTGGTACTACCATAGGAATTTTCTCTTTATTATAATATATCATTTTGAATAATTTGAAGGGTTCATCATTGGCAGGCATTGTCAATAAGGTCCCATCATGTATGAATTTTACACATCAATGTAAATTATATGGTATGATCTCCATTGTGTGTATCCAAGGTATACCCAAAAGTAAATTATAATTCAATGATTTTGACATTACGTAGAAAGTAATTGGGGTTATTTTTGCCCCAATGTTACATCTAAAGATATTTGGCCAATCGGATGGCTATGTGAATTATCAAATCCCTTGATAAGTATCACTATTTTTTGTAAAAGGCTGGTGTTAATACCCATGGTGGTTAATAAATTCATGCAAAAAATGATTAAACCTACTCCATTATCAATGAGCACCATTTTGATACCCTTATTATGCATAGTTACTTATATGAAAAAAAGTAACTCTTGGATAATAACATATTTATATGGTGATTTTTTTGGATCAAAGGTGATTAATTTTTCATTATTTCTTATATCTTACATGATATACATAAAGTTGTATCAATGTCGCTTGAAACTCAGGGTCCATGCAGTACCTCATATAGGATATCCTTATAGATAATATATTAATTTAAAAGTTAAGGGATGGAAATATTAGAATTTGTGTTTCTCAATTGGTCAACAAGGAAACATCTATTTGATTTTATCACAATATTTTGATCAGGAGGCACCTATTATATATTGATAGGTGGTAGATTAGGTTGAGTACCTTTATCTTTTCAGGTAGTGACAAAACTGGATAATGAAATCCAATATAATCCATGGGTGAATAATTGGTGTGGGATGGTAGTTGTCACTCAAATAATATCTAGGTGGAATAAATGATTGAGATTATGCACATTGACATATAGATATCAGCTCTATAGTATTTTAAAAATAATTTTGAAGAGATACTAAGTGTTTTTTCCTTCAAAACCCTCTTATTATGTTGATGAAATATATTATTTATTTAGATGGTATCTTTTATTAGCATAATAAAATAGCATAAAGTTTTTACAACTAAAAATTAAAACATAAAAGGAGCTACACATGTTTCCATATTGAATATGTGGATATAAAAGGAGATCTAAATTTTATCTTGTAAAATATTGTTAAATTAGAAAACATAATAGAGAATCAAGAAACCCTAAATCAAAATCTACGGTTTTATGGATGAAAGGTTATGTTCACCAAATTGTTAACCCTAAAATCTAGATTAAGGGGATATCTAGGGTTAAAGGGGTAAGAGATAACCTAAGGCATAAGGATGGTAGACTATCTCTAGAGAAGGATAAGTATTTGTGAAACTCAGATAAAAATATACTAAATTTATTATACTAAGATGATCAATATATAAATTAAATCTATGCTAGATATTATAATTATAAGGAGAATAAGATACTTAATTTATTCTAATGTTAATATAGATCTAGATCTATAATAGGTAGAAAGTGGATTAAATTTGGATTTTGGAATAGTCCCTTGATTCTAGAAGTTATGCCTCTATAACTATAGACACTTGCATCGACCAGGATGGTTACATCAACATTACTATCTGACTTAGATGTAGGTGTCTACTATATATGCCTACTAAAAATAGATTTGACCACCTATATCCTTCTAGGTTATGTGTTACCTTAACTTTGGTGCATTTAAATTTGGGTCATGAACTACCATTCCTTGTCAAATAACAAAACCCTAATTATTCATCTTCATATTAGTTATGGAAAAAATGGGTTAGTAGGAGCATGGTGTTAATCTAACATAAATAATTCTCTATCAATGAGAACTACATAAATAGAAAATACTATAAAGAGGGCCTCAAAATTATGTAGTTATCCCCTATGTGTTGGCTTGTGTGTAAATCATGCAATGCTTGATAATCAAATACAATAGTGACCTAGCTTGTAACTTGGAAAATGTGGCCCATGTAATTGTCCTTGAATACTTTATACCTATAGATTTGAAATCCTTATGATTTATATGGAAATAAGATAAAATATCTAAGCTTTCCTCACTTGAATGTTTGATAAAATGCTTTTGATAAGTTGTCTTATGATTTTTTCAGTGTTTTTTAGGTTAGGAATGAATGAGGGTTGATATTATATTTATACCAATTCTTTTTAATAATATATCAAATTAAATCACTTAGGTTGACCATAAGAATACATTGAATTTACAAATTGGATGAATTTAGGACATTAGACACTTGCATTGGGATATGAAACTTACATTGACATAATCATCTAACTAAGATGCAAGTTTTTTTCCAGTTAGAAAATAGATGCAGGTCTAGAACTTGTAGATATGGAAGACAAGCAAGTTTAAAACATTATGGGTAAGGTTTAATGTATGAATCATCATAATAACATTGGCTAACTAATAGATAAATAATTAGTCATAAATATATAGTGTATGTGAGCCTTTTGGTAATGGGAAAGGTCTATAATATGAAGGTACATCCATGATATGTATTTTACAAGTGTACAAGATTGAGGTGTTATATAATTCAAAAATAGTGTCTACAATTGGAGGCATAATAAAGATATGATACATAGAATGCTTGGAGATGTTGTTTTTATCACCCTTTCCATTATAAAATGTGAACTTAGGTGTAATACAATCACTTGTAAAAGGGTGAAAATATATCTTAGGTTCTATATGATTATTTAATACATCTTGTGAATCAACAACATGATTTTATTTCAAATCATTTTTTTCAATGTTGGCAACTTATCTTCCAAAGATTTTATAAATTGGAGGAGAGTTTCTATAGTAGATTCACTTGAACTTAGATTTGAGATTCGATAAGCCACTAAATGGAATGAAACCACCACCTATTTTAATGTGGGAATTGAAAATAATAATTGATTTGATGTATTAA
The DNA here is from genome assembly GCA_037957365.1 of Torreya grandis. Classification (NCBI taxonomy): domain Eukaryota; kingdom Viridiplantae; phylum Streptophyta; class Pinopsida; order Cupressales; family Taxaceae; genus Torreya; species Torreya grandis. The sequence goes on along the minus strand of JARHVA010001726.1, from coordinate 3,080,144 downwards.
GTTTTCCCATGGAGGATGTGGCAATAGTTGTTCCATATAAGGGTTCACCATTATTGGATGTGATGTACTAACCTTAGCATGTTTATTGATTTCTTCTTATGTAACATGTAATAATGCATTAATTAATTATTTATCAGTATTTATATGATTGACTATGGATTATTTATCTTCCATTTTAAAATTATGTTTATTAAAATTTTCCATGTTTGATAAATACAAATAAAGGTGCCAAAGGAAACCAAAAAAATTTAAAACCACAAATTACTTAAATCAAAAATCCTAGAAGACTAAAAACCCTAGAGCAAGCTATGAGTTTCATGAGAAGACACAAAGGCTAGGTTCACCAAATGTTTAACCCTTTTTAGATCTTTAGATAAGAGTTAAATGGTATAATAGCCTATACACAATGATGAATAAAATTATTTTTTAAATTAGGCTAATTAATTGAAAACTCAAATAAATGAATATTTTTAATTAAAATGTTGAGTTATGATAAATATAGAAAGTAAATTAAAATAATATTTTTATTGCATAAACAATAGGAAGAGATAATACTTATATTATCTAAAAATGCATATAAAGACTTGATATATGCAAAGGTATAAACATGAGGGAACAAGAGTAGGATCTAGTTGTGATAATATGGAAATATTATTTATGGAGGATTGGACATTTGAATCAATATTGGGCCACTTATGTCAATGCAAGTGTCCTGATATCAACATAACTATTTGGTATAAAATACTCATTGTATTATGGAGTGAACACCTACATCTTTCTAAATTTTTTGTCACCTTTATATTGGTATGTTTTATTCATGTACACAAGATGCAAATAATTTTTTTATAAATCAAACCCTATTTCTTCACTTTAGGTATTTATACCTTACCAAAAATGAGTTAGTAGGATTATGAATTTATATTGATCTCAATTATCCCTCTATCAATGAGCACTACCTACAATGCTAATACTCCAAAGAGTGCCTTATATATATATATATATATATATATATATATATATATATATATATATATATATATATATATATATATCCCCTAGGTGTTGTCTTGTTTGTGTAGAAGGGTGCAATATGCTATATGCAAGGTCATGTAATGATCTAGCTTATAACTTGAAAAATACTACTCATAAGATGTTTTTTGAATGTTTAAAACCTATAATATGACTAATCCTATGACTAATATATATATATATATAGGGGAGAAAAGGTTAGTTTTGAATACTTTAAATATTCTTTGTTAGATGTGTGCTTGGTAATATTTTGAATATGAATTGGTAATAATGGATGGTATTTGTTTTATATTTATACCACATCTTTTGAAAATATCTCGTAGAAGTGATAAATGAAACATAGAGGCCAACCCATATATTTCAAAAATTTAATAATTTGGATGAATTATAATTACTATACTCTTGATAAGAATATGGACACTTGCATCAATGCAAGTGTCCCTATGTAAGACACAACTATCTAGTAGGTTAAGAAGCTATTGAGGATATAAAACTAGTAGTGAAGGATACATATCAAGTATTAGGATTTGTATATAGTGCAAGGTATCTAGATTATATTAAAGAATAGGGTTAGATCATAAGATGAATAGTTAGGAAAAATTAGATGGTGAATGTCATCCTTTCAGTAATAAGAAGGTCTATAACTAAAGGGTATAACCTTGATAGATATTTTTCAATTATACAAGATTGAGATGATATATAGATCATATTTTAGTATCTATAGTTTGAAATTTTATCATGAAGCCATGATAAGAGAGAAACTCCAAGCTTATGATATGGCATCTAGAGCTCATAACTCCTAAATCAAGAATGTTTCACTTCACCAAACTAATGATCACCTTACTATTTCATCAATTCCACTTCCAAACCAAAATAAAAACAAACCACCTACTAATCAAAATTAACCTCCAACCACTAATATTTTTCAAACCATGGTTAATCCAAATTATTCTAATGATGTAAAAAACATATTAAATATGAATAACATAAATTAATTAGTGTCATATATTGATCCTTATCCTCATCAAACTTGTACTCATTATCCTACTTGTAGAATAGTTTAGGATAACCCTCTCCACCTTTTTTAGGCATCAAATTTAAGGAAATTATAAATTTAATAATTGTAAATATCCTAATCCACTAGCCAACCCAATATATTTGTATTTATTCACAAATGTATTTTTTAATGTGATGTAGTTCCTTGAGTTAATAAGTATATGGGCAAGCCTAGTTGATTCGATTGATAATTCAATGCCACTTCTTCTCTAGTTGATTTGATTGATAATTCAATGTCACTTCCACAGTCCTATTGATCTCATATCAAATTTGATAAATGGTGACCTATAAAATAATTTAAGTTACCATCTCAAATTCTAGTTATTGAGCTCATGAAGACTTCTCCTTCTCATATAAACATACTTATGTAACTTTTATTTGACATGAAAATTCCTTGGTCATCACCTATGGGGAAAGAAGCTAACTTATATAGGTTTGAGGATAGCATTTTATAAAAATGTGAAGAAATTTCCATCCAAGTTGACCAAAATATGAATACCTCTATTTCAATAAAATTTCCTATGTCCTCCATGATCATTTAAGAAATATTATTTCATGCAAATGATCCCATATTACTCATTAGTGTCAAAGGTGGTTATATTCAAGTTAATTGAGCCTTGATAGATAAAAGTTCCAGTACTTATGTTACCTCTATATAATTCATCAATACCTTAGGATATTTAAAATGTGACCTTAAGTCTACCTAAATAACATGCCAAGGATATGATAAATGAAAAACACCTCCATTAGGATGTATTTATATCTCTATCATGATACCACCCATCACAGTTAGAGTTAAGTTTATGATCTTTAACTTTCCATTATCATTAAACAATTCTAATTACCACCCTTAAAATCATTGTATGAGGAAAGTGGTGTCTTTCATATGTCAATGCAATAAATTTACTTACAAGGGTGTTATCTAAAATATTAAAAGTGATACTAATTATTATAATTTCAAACAATTCTAGGAGCACGATGTTTTTAAAATAAAAGCCTTGAAATCATCTAATATCATGATTTAGTTCCATCCCTCCTTGGGAAGTCATTCTAACAAGAAGCTAACTCGTGAGTTTCCTACTTCTATAGTTATCCTTGACAATTCAAATTTCAATGGAATTATTCAATATAGTGGTGTTAGATGGGGAATGGTGAATGAAATATAAATGGGAAAGAGAAAATTTAAAATATTGCTTTAGAATGAGATAAGGGATATGGGGATAGGGATGTGTCCAAGGTACACGATGACAAGGTTGATTATAGGGACAATGATAGGATTTATAAACAATTCATCTTGGAAGGATATCATAACATATTTGATAGAGAGGGGCCCAAATAAGATATAGGTAAGACATCTTGGATATCTAAACTCAAAGGGTCATAGGATAAGAAGGAAATCCATCCTACATAATAAATTTAGACCATTAAGAATTTAAAAACATTCATATCATACTCTCTACTTCACTCAATATCCAAAACTTATCTATAATGGACAAGGAATTGATGGGAAAATTTATGGGTGCTATACCCAACATTGACCTATTCATATCATGGGCCATGGAAAAAATGGAAACCCAAAGGTAATTTAGAAATTCTAACAATGGTAAACGGGTTTTTATGATTAGACTTAACAACCCTGATGATTGTGCTTGTATCTTAGTAGGAGGTCCTTGGTTATTTAAAATATCAAGACTTTTTATAAAGAAATGGGACCTAAGCTTTGATCTAAAAAAAACATCAATTTAATGCCCATCTGGGTTCATCTCCCTAGTCTCCTGATTGAACTTTGGGAGGAGGATATCTTCATCATCATAGCTAAGAGTTTTGGCTAACTTATTACCTTTGATCCAACAATAAAAACTAGATCTACATTCATGCATGTTCATTTCTATGTGAACACTTTTTTAAATCAATATCTTCCTTCTTCAATGTTTTTACACACTCTTTTTGGTATCCGTACCAAAACATTTGAATTTGAAAAGTCAGCTCTACTATGTGAAAAGTGTCACAAGTTAGGTAATTCATCCAAGGATTATCCCATAGCTATTTAGCATAAATTTTTGGAAGCACAATCATTGAGAGGGGGGTGTGAATCAGTTTTTTAAAATTTTCTTTTAATTCCTCTTTAACATGCATGAACCATCACATTAACATATAGATCAAATAATGCATAAGCAATCAACTATACAAGCATGAAAAAATATTATAGAATAAAAAACATCATATATGTGGTAAAAAATCAAGGGAAATAAAACCCACTGATGATTACAAATGGACTAAATTCTTATAATTCAAAATATCACAATTTAGTGAAGCACTAACTCCACATGGAGCACCAACCCCAATTAGCTAAGAACCAACCTAGCTAGGATTTAACAAGTACCAATTTAAAAGGAGGCACAAAATAAATAGAAGACTCAGCTCCAATTTATCCACCTAAATTATTTGATCACCTTCATATCACCTTTTTAGCTCTTCACACTCTTATCCCTCTCAAACTACCTTTTATGCCTCTTCACTCAATTAGGTTTCTTCAAGAATGATTAGGTCATATGACCTTGATATTAATATGAAATCACACTATCATATCTTCATTAAAAATATTATACACTCCTTTTATGGTCTACATGACCTCTCTCTACTCAATAATGTGTTATTTCATTCACATCCACTCTTTTCTCATAAATAGGCCTAAAACTACCTTGTATATATGCAAGCCTCCTGATCATTTACAACTTGGTCATTTATATACACTTAATTTTTAAATCATTACAATATTTCATCCTTAACTTAATAGACCAAAACCTCTTTTAGGCCTTAAGGAGACCTAATTAAATTAGGCCTTCATTAGTGCACACTACCCTTTGATCTCCTTGGAATAATTTTAAACTCCATATACAAAAATACATATTTATATATCACTAAAATATTTATCTAATAATATCATCTAGGCTCCATAATACTTTTTAGAGACAACCACCACTTGAAGCACACCATTTTTAATGTTCATATTAGGCCTTCTCATACACAGAAAGTCTATCTTAAACTACTGAAGATTAAACACAAATTAGATTAAAAAACCCATGGAAATAAATCATATATACATCAAATAAATGACCCAAATGTCATCACCATATTATTTATACTTCAAAAATCAAGGTAAAAGGACTCAAACACTTCTCTGCAAATAACCCACTCAGAATTGCCAGAACACTCCAAACCCAAATCATAAACAAATTGATATTAAACACATAAAATAACATATACCATGACAATCTCTACTTCAAAAATATCATTTTATATCTCTATACCACTCTCAAATATAATAATCACAATATCTAATGTTAAATATTGGTCTTATAGACCGATCTTTTGATCTTGCTACACATAGTTAACCCAAAACCAGATAAGCCATTTTGGCTTCAACATTTCAACCACTTTCACTGACTATAAAAAATTATAAAAATCATTGATAGGACATAAAATTACCCAAAAAAAACCATGTGTATTATATACTTCAAATCATGGCATAGATCCTCAAACTCATCTCTACAACTTGCTTACCTAGAACTGCCAGTTTACCTTAAAGCATAATCATGGTGACAATGGCCTTCAACACTTGTATGACCACTTACAGAGACTTATTATGCAATTATATGATCATGTTACATATTTATACCATATTCAAGTATAATCATTATATTTTCTAGTGGCAACTATTGGTCTTACAGACCAATATATTGACCTCACCACACATAGACCTCACTAAATCAAATAAGCCATTTTGTCTTCATAATTTTCACCACTATATCTAAATTACAAGATTTATACCAACCATTAATATTACATAACAGTCCCACAAAATATCTCCAGGCACTTATTTTCATTAGTCTTTCATTATAACCCATTCCTAATCATCTTCTCACTGCTACGTAGATTTTTCATTATTAGGCCTGTTAGTGATTGGCTAATTTGGATGATCATCTTAGCATACTTTAGGTTTATAAATTTTATATAAACCTTCATATAAATGAAACATTATTCTCAATATTCATCCTCCATTCATTTGATTTTCTTGACCAATGTAACTTTTGACTACTATAATAAATTATTCATAAACAAGATTGTATCTATGCATTTTCTCTCTCATCTAACTAACCACCACCACATGGATATACCTGGGATATTTTAATACATGATAAAATATTTTTTCTATCCATTTAAAACCATTATATTTCATTTTGAATAAGATATTTCACATCAAGTCCTTGTTAGGGTTTTAGAGAGGTTTAACATAAGTTTTGGTGTTAACGATTATTCATAAAGAATTAACCCTTAAATCCCAGACCAATGCCTATAGTTATTATATGGTACCCTTAAAAATATCTCATTAATATATCAATTTACCATGTATAGGTTACATGTGCCAATGAATACATGAAAGTCCTCAGGTTTGCATGCCTTCATTTTGTATACTCAAGAGACCTCAACCACTTGTCATGACTTTTCTTGAAAACTGTGACCTTAAAATTTTTGAACATGATTGAAAGAAAACATAATACCTTTGTTCATGCTCAAATATCCAAAATTATATTTAAAACTTATCTTAACCCCTCATTAGGACACACTCTCTCTCTTTGCTTTCTAGACCTTGACCTGCAAATCACATTAGGCCTTAAAAATGACCTTCAAGCCTATTTACATGTGTTATATAACTCACTTACATACTCAATAAACCTATATCATACATAAATAGTTTCATACATCCTTCATATGACTTGAAAATAGATCATGATGCCTCATTAGGCCAAGTAGGGTATGGTAATGGTCTAAATTCAAAATTGATCTAAAGGTCTTACCCTTATAGGCTCAACCTCAAATTATCATGAGTACTAAAATTTATCATATAAATGATAGATAAACCTCATAAAATCACTCATGTGTGTGTTCAATCATTTCACCAAGCCACTATGATCATACCTTCTCACAAGGTCTCTACATGCCATGACTAGTGCCATGTCTAGGCTTCTCAAGAACTTGAAACTTGACAACTAACCTTAAAACACTTATAAAAGTATATAAAATTTAATTACATGTTCACATAATTTCAAAGTACCTATCATAATCTTTAGCTTACTTCCTTCACCAAACTTCACTTATGCACACCTTCTCATAGGGTCTAGACTAGGCTTCTCAAGACACCTCATACTCAAGAACTAGTACTCAAACATGCTTACCTCAAGGATATCAAACAAGAACACTCTTCAAATATTACACTCACACCACTAAAAAATATATAATTTTTATAAACATTCTCTCATGACCTCATACAAACCTAGAGCCTCATAACCATGCTTATATTCTCACTTGACCATCATACCTCTTTATAACAACACTAACAACTTGACCTAAACCTTGATATCAAATTTAACATTAGAAGAGACATTAGGTTACCTTAAAATTCTCTCTCAACATAATATACATTATGTTTCCTTTAAATTATCTCATGTCACATGGCTTCCTTGTCACATCAATCACATAAGCTCATACCTCAAAGACCACTCACCATGCATCTTCATCAGATGAACCTTCACATCAATGACATCAATGATAACACTTTTTAATAATCTCCCCCTTTTTCATTGATGGAAAAACATTCTTCAATCTGATCACTCTCATCTCCCCCATTCTAGTCTTTCTCCCTTGAACTTTCTTCCCCTTTGACATTAATGACAAAGGGTCATAAACATTTTAACTTATGAAACCTCTCATTCTCTCTCTTTGGCACTACTCTCAGAAACTTGAAAAATAACTCAGAGCTACCAAGCTTCCCCTTTGTCTCTTCTATACTTTGAAAATCAACTAAATTTGGAGCTTATGCACAACCTGAATAACTCCCCCTCAAACCAAGCATCCACAATTCTTCTATTAATTGAAGAGAGTCTCCATGAAGCCTAATGAATTCAATCCTTACATGGGGTACTAGAATAATACAAACTTAGAATATTCCTAGATCTTCATGCTCTCACAAGACTAAATATCTTTCAGAATTATTTTAGGCTTGATTAGTCTCTTTGGATTGACTTCTTAATCATCCATGTGGTCAACAATCTAAGCTAATAATGAACATTCTTGACTTGATTTCTCATTTGAAGTATGCTATAGCATAGGAAATAGTCCACTTGGTCTTGTATCGTGATCATGAATCACCTTTGCTATCTTTGGTTTCCATACATTTAATGGCCTTCTCTCTTGCACTCTAAGGGATTCAAACCTCTTATTTTGAATTGATGGCATTCTCTATTACACTCTAATGGATTCAAACCTCTTGTTTTGACTTGATGTCCTTCTACCTATATTAGGTTAGAATATTGCAATGTGTCCCATATTAAGATAACTATAGCAAACAACCTCATACATACCTCTTAATTAATGATTCCTTTCATAATTCCATGCATATTTTTAGAGGGTCTTATACACTCTCTTGCTCTATGATGAAATTTATTATATGCAAAATAGTAACCATTGAATGAAACAACATATTTCATAGCATTAGGATGTCTAATTGGTCTCTTTATGTTGACCTTCTCGTCTTCATTAGCCTTATCCTTGACTTGAGTTACCTCCTTTTGGTCTTATTTGAAACCAAGACCTATCTTATCACATGCATACTTTTGACTACTCAAGATGTTATTTAGAGCATCAATACTCTTTTCAAACTTCATAAAGGTCTTCAACTTGCTAGATGCTTGATCCAATTCAGATTTCAAGGATTCCATTTAAGTTTCATACCTCATGCATTCTTCCTCTTTAGCATTTAGGCTTGTAGTGACCATCTCCATTTATGATTCAATCCGATTGATGATCTCATCATAATCCTTGGATGTGTTACTCAATTTTTCTTCAAACAAACCAATTTTATCTTCATATTCCTTAACTAATGATCTCAGTTTGTGATTATTTATTATTTGAAACTTTAACTCCTCTAGATCACTCACCAATTATACCTCAAAGTCTACTTCAGCCTCTTCTTCATCTTATTCTTAATGATCAATAATTTATTTCCCTTATGAGAAACCCTCATTATCTATTTCTATATACATGAATAAGGTTTCATTATTGTCATGTTCATGTTCATTACTGTCATAATCACTATCATATTTACTTGTGTCAATTAAATTAGATGAGTTATTATCTTCTTTGGTATAGAAACTTCTCTTGTTCTTGAATTATCCTTTCCTACCTTCATACTTCCTAAAATGTTTCTTATTTTTATTAGGCTTATAAAAATTCTTATCATCTCCATGATATTCATCATGCTCGTTCTTATCCTTTTTAGGACACTTACATGAAAAGTGACCAATCTCATCATAGTTGAAACATTTGAAAGGCAAATTACCCTTGTACTTACTAGATCTAAACCTTAATTTCCTAGCAAACATGTCTATCAATTCATCATCATCAATATATGAACATACTTCATCCTTGAACTTATTAGATTTTGACTTCTTCTTAGATTTAAAAGATACTTCCTTCTTGGGAGGTCTTCCTCCATTTGTTCTCATCTCATAGGTAGTCAAGATGCCACGAAGCCGATCCATCTCCAGCTTATCCAAATCTTGCATCTCTTCTACTAAAAACACCTTATAATCAAACTCAGGAGTTAGTGATACCAATATGTTTTGAATAACTATATACTCTTTCACTTCTCCTAATCCTCTAATGACATTGAAAACTTCATAAACCTTCAATATGTAAGATGCAATGGTTTCATCTTCATTCATCTTTAGAAATTCAAACTATCTTCAGTGGGTCTACAACTTGGCCATATTCACCTTGGTGTCTCTTTCATAGATAGTATTCAATTTGTCCCATATCAACTTGGTTGACTCATAGTGCATCACCTTCATAAATTATGCCTCTGATAGGACACATAGAATGACATTCATTGCCTTAGAATTGTTGTCACTTTCCTTCTTGCTTGATGAATCAATCGGTGGTGTAAGAGGTAGAGTGTATCCATTCACAACTAATTGGCATATGTCATGGCCCATTGAAATTAGATATTTACTCATTTTTATCCTTAAAAAATCATAATTATTCCCATTAAATAATGGATCCTAACTATTAGATAAACCACCTTGAGATTTTTTACTAGCCATCCTTGCTTTTAGGATCTCCTTTAGGCTATTAGGCCTAATTCAAAGGACCTAATATGATACCAAATTTTTGAATAAAAATCACTGATAGTAGGGGTGAATCAGTGTCTTAAATTTTTATTTCAATTCTTCTTTAATATTCATGAACCATCGCATCAACATATAGATCAAGTAATGCATAAGCAATCAACTATACAAGCATGAAATAAGATTACATAAGACAACACATCATTTATGTGGGAAACCCTCAAGGCGAAGAAAACCCACTAATACCTAAAATTGGAATACATTCCTATAATTCAAAATATCATAATTTAGTGAAGCACCAACTCTACATGGATAACTAACCCCAACTAGTTAAGCACCAACCTAGATAGGCTTTAGTAAACACCAACTTACAAGAAGGCACCAACACCCTAGATGAATCATCTCCAAATAATCCACTTGAATTATTTGATCACATTCAAAATATAATATTTCTCATCTAACTATTGTTGGTCACCTCTTCAGCTATTCACACTCTTATCTCTCTCAAACTGCCTTCTAGGCCTCTTCGCTCAATTAGGTTTCTACAAGACTGATTAGGTCATATGACCTTGATATTCATATTTAGGAACATTTTAATATCTTCATTAAAAATCCTATAAACTTATATGATGTTCTAAAATACCTCCTACTAAATAATGTGTTATTTCATTCGTATCCATTCTTCTCTCATAAATAGGCTTGAAACTACCTTGTAAATATACAAACTTCTTACTAATATACCTCTTGGTCAAAAATATACACTTTCACACTTGGATAACACTTAAAATAGGTCTTATAACACATTTAATAAATGAATAAATCATTAAAATAGGTCATCCTTAACTTAAAATACCAAAACCTCTTTTAGGCCTTAAGGAGACCTAATTTAATTAGTCCTTCATTAATGCATGTTACCCTTTAAACTCCTTGGAACACTTTTAAACTCCATATATAGAAGGAAAACTTTATATACCACTCAAATAGTTCTATAATAATATTATCTAGTCTCCATAACACTTTTTAGATACACCACCACTTGAAGCACACCATTTATAATATTCACAATTAGGCCTTCTTATACACATAAAGTCTATTTTGAACTATTGAAGATTAAACACAAATCAGATAATAAACCATAGAAATAAATCATATATAAATAAAATAAGTTACCTAAAGGTCATCACCATATGATTTAGACTTTAAAACTAAGGGCAAAATGACTCAAACATTTCTTTGCAAATATCCCACTCATAACTGCCAGAACACTCCACAACCCAATCATGAACAACTTGATATTAAACCTCTAAAATAAAACTTACCATGACCATTGATAATTTAAAAATATCATTTGACATCTATGAACCACTATTAAATATAAAAATTCACAATATCTAATGTTAAATATTGGTCTTAGAAACCAATATTTTGATCTCACTACACATAGTCAACCTAAAACCAAACAAGCCATTTTGGCTTCAACATTTCAACCACTTTTAATGACTATCAAAACTTATTGAGTCAAATCTCACCACACACAGACCTCATTGAGTCAAACAAACCATTTTGGCTTCATCATTTTCACCACTATATCTGACTTCCAAGCTTTCCACCAAAAAATAATAGGACATACTATCCCCACACAACATCTCCATGAAATTCTTTTCAGCGCTCTATCATGATAACCCATTCCTAATTATCTTCTCACTGTTGTCTAGGTTTTTCATTATTTTCATCATTAGGCCTCTTAGCAACTAGATAATTTGGATGACTGGTTTAGCATATTTGAGGTCTATAAATTTTCCAAAAACATTCATATACATGAAAAATTAGTCTCAAGATTCATCCTCCATTCATTTTATTTTATTTACCAATGCAACTTTTGAATGCTACAACAAATTCTTCACAAAAGAGCTTGTATTTGTGCATTTTTTCTCTCATCTGACTAATCACCATAACTTGGAGGTACCTGGGAGAGTTGAATACATGATCAAATAGTTTTTATATTAATTTAAGACCAGTATAGGCTATTTTCAACAATATCTTTCATGTTGGGTCCTTTTTAGAGGCTTAACATAGGTTTTAGTGTTAACAATTATTCATAAAGGATAACCCATTAAATACAAAACCAATGCCTATAGCTATTATCTAGGACCCTTACCAATCTCTCCTTAATATCTTAGGTCCCCGTGTAGAGATTCCACATGCCAATGAACACCTAAAAGTACTTCTTAGGTTTACATGCCTTCATTATGTGTACTCGAGAGACCTCAAAACCATTTTTTATTCATTTTCTTTGAATACATGACCTAAAAGTTTGTGAATGTTATTAAAAAAACATATCATATATTTTTTCATGCTCATATATGCAAATATATCTTAAAATCTGATCTTGACCCTCATTAGGCCACACTCTCTCTCTTTTCTCTCTAGACCTTGACCTATAAATCATATTAGGCCTTAAAATTAACATTCATGCCTCTTTCCATGTGCTCTCCATCTCACTCACATACTCAATAAACCTCTCTCTTGATTAAATAGTGCCATACATCCTTCATATACCTTGACAAAAAATCATGATGCCTCATTAAGCCAAGTACAGTCTAGTAGTGGTCTAGATACATACTTGATCTGAAGGTCCTACCCCTATAGGCTCACTCTAAGATTATCATGAGTATTATAATGCCTCATACATTCTCAAGTAACCTAATATAATCACTCATTCCTATGTACACTCATTTCACTTAGCCACTATGCTCATACCTTCTCATAAGGTCTCTACATGTTATGACTAGTGGCATGTCTATGCTTCTCAAGAACTTGAAACTTGAAAACTAACCTTGAAACACTTATTAATGTATATATACTTTACTTAAATGACCATGTAACTACAAACAACCTATAATAAGCTTGTGCATACTTACTTCACTAAACTTCACTTATGTACATCTTCTCATAGGGTTTAGACTAGGCTTCTCAAGACACATTATACTCAAGAACTAATACTCAAACATGCTTACCTTAATGATATCAAACAAGAACACTGTCTATATAGTACACTCACACTACTTCAATAATTTCTTTTTGATCAAAATTATCTAATGAACTCATGGAGACCTATAGCCTCATAACCATGCTTTAATGATCACTTAACTATCATACATCTTTGTGATAATATTGATAACTTGAGATGAAGCTTGACACAAAATTTTCCATCAAAAGAGACATTAGGTTTCCTTAAAATTCTCTATCAATAGAGGAGACATTAGGTTACCTTTAAATTCTCTCATGTCACATGGCTTCCTTGTCACATAAAGCATATAAGCTCATACCTCAAAGACCACTCACCATGCATATTCACCAAATGCACCTTGACATCATTGACATCAATAAAATCAACCTTGACATCAGTGACAATAATTCTCAACATAAATCAACTCAATTTAAATCTTCTTGGCATATAAAATGAGGGGTATCATTTAAAGAAGCATAAATGCATTAAAATATGAAAGTTGTACTAGAATAGGAGAAGAATAAAGATAAAGTCACACTTTTAGAAGAAAATATTTATAAAAGGTGGTTTAGGAATAATGTAGTTAGGTTGAATTATAAAATGAGAAACATGTAGATGTAGTGGACATAAAATAAATAAGTCATATGCATAGCCTAAGTTTTGACCAAGTGATCAACCCTCAGGAGTCAGATACAATAGTCTCAAAGATAGTAGAAAGGGTAGGGGAAATTTTATTTCAATAACTACCAAAATGTTCAAACAATGATCTCATAGCATAGTTTTAAGAGGATCAAGAAATATTTCAACCTCTTCTACTTTAGAATTTCAAAGACTGAAGCATGAAATTTTCAAAGGAAAAAACAAAAATTAGAAGAGATTAATATTCCTTTAGCTTCATCCAAAAAGGATTCTCAAATTGGGGGTGTGAACTTCCAAGAGATCCCATCAACCTGCATAGCCTCAAAACCAAGTTCTCATCCTCTATTACTACTAGGAGAGGCACCAAAGAACCAACTATTTGTATGCCTCCTAAAATTAGGAAATCTTACAAAAGAGAAGTGTTTAAAAATATCATAGATGTGTAAATTGCATATGGACATAAATCCATGATTCCTTTTAAGGGAGGTAACCCTTCTCCTTTTACTTAATTATGTTGATATTTAATTGGAATATTAGAGGAATGCATAGTTCCTCTAAACAATTTTTTTTTAGATATTTTAGAAGAAGTCACAAACCTCTTATCTTGGCCATTCAAGAATCTAAAGTCGATGAAGTTTTATTTGAGAATCATAAAAATTATTATTGGAAGGATGTTGGTTCTACTTTTTCTAGTTCTAAGGGAGATTTTAGGGGCCTTATTACATTTTAAGATAGTAATAAACTAACTAGGGAGCCTTTTTTAAATCACCTAGTAGTTCTTTTCACTAATTTATTAGATGGTAGGAAATGATTTTTTCCAAACATATACACCCCTAAATCTATTACTACTTGTAAAAAAGTGTGGGATGATTTAATAATTTTTTATAAATACCTATAAGGATTTTTCTTGGATTCTGACTGGAGATTTCAACTCTTCCCTTTATCCAGGTAGAAAAAAGAGAGGAAATCAAGATTTCTTAGATAGCATGGAGAAATTATCTTCTCTCATTATTGATAATGGTTTGTTTAATATGGAGTTAAAAAAAATTAAATTCACTTGGAGTAATAGGAGATTGGGAGAAAATTTAATTCAATTCAGGCTTGATATAATTTTCATTTCTATTGATTGGTTGGTTCAAAAGGATTTCCTTTTAACATCTCTACCTTGTGTAGGGTTTGATCATAATCCCTTGGAATTGAAAATAGTGGTAAAATATGCTAAAGAGGATAGATATCCTTTTACAATGGAACATACGTGGTTCACTCATCTGGGGATTCATAATAGAATTATGAAATGGTGGTCTCTAATTGTGAATGGTACAACCATGTACCAATTGGATGAAAAAATGAAGAATGTCAATATCAAAATTAGACAATGGAATAAATAGGTTTTTATGAATGTGATTATTAAAAAAACCACTAAAAACTAAAATTTATGTGCTTGAGTCTAAAATATAAAGTAATGATTATGATATAGACACTCAAAATTCAAAAAAAAATTACTTTGTGAGTATCACATAATTTCTCTAAGAGAGGAGAGTCTCTGGAGATAAAGATAAAGAAATATTTATCACAAGGAGGGGGATAGGAATACAATTTTTTTTCATATGTCCACTTTGAAACATAAATCTCATATTTCAATCAAGGAAATAATAGATAGAGACGGTAAAATCATTTCCAACAAAGATATCATTAATTAGGAAAGTATAATTTTTTTCAAAAAAGTTTTTAAGAATGATTTCAAAAGAAACATCACATTTGAGAAAGAATTTTTTTCATATCATTCTGGAGTTGGTAACCCATGAATATAATTCAGCTCTTATTGTGGTTGCATGTAATGAGGATCTTGAATTTGTTATTTATAAAATGAACTTTGAAAAAGTTCCAAGTCTAGATGGATTTGCAATATCCTTCTTTTAGAAGTTTTGGGACATCATTAGGGATTATGTGGTGGATATTTTCAATAAAATTATTGAATTTGCTTAGATATTAAAATAATTAAATCAGACCTTTCTTGTTTTGATTCTTAAGAATGAAGGAACTATTATTTTTTTAAAATTTCACCTTATTAGTTTGAGCAATTCTATTTATAATATCATTACTAAGCTTTTCTCTTTAAGATTACAATCAGTTATGAAAGTTATTATTGAGGCCTAAATAGGTGGTTTTGTCCCTAGAAGCTAATTCCAAGATGGGATCATTGCAGTCCATGAGACAATTTGGTTTCCAAGATAAGTTCAAGAAAATTATAAGATCTTGAATTTTTATTGCATGTTTTTTATTATTGTGAATAGAGTGGCACAAGGTTTCTTCAAAAGTGTTAAAGGAGTTATAAAATGGGATCCATTATCTCCTTTCCTTTTCATCATTATGGTTGAATCTTCGAATAGATTTATTTTAAATGTAGTAACAATTAGAGAGCTAAACGTTTCTAAGCTAGCTAAGAATGTAGACCTAATATCTCATCAACAATTTGTAGATGATATCATCCTTTTCTCAGAGGAATCTATTAGGAAAGATAAAAATTTAATTCATATTATTGTTTATGTATGAACAATATTCTAATAAAAAATTAATATTTTTAAAAGTTTAGTTTTCCTTTTCAATGCACCTTTGGGAAGGCAACCTAGAATAGCTCAAATTTTGGGCTTCCAAATCAAACAAAATCCTTCCTCTTATTTGTGAATTCCTCTATTTAGTATCAATATCCATCTTAAAACCTATAATTCTTTGGTGGAAATATTTCAAATAAATTTGGTTGGTTGGAAAGGGAAGCTTCCCTCTTAGGCAGACAAAATCTTGCTTATCAAAAGTGTCTTTTAGAGCCTTCTAGTTTATCTTCATTGTATTTTTAATCCACATAAGATCATATAAGATAATATTAATAAAATTAAAAGAATATTTTTATGGATAGGTGCTGAAGAGAGAAATAAAATTCATTTGGTGTCCTGGGAACAAGTTTGCATGGCCAAAAGCAAAGGAGGTCTAGGTATTTGAAGATTAAATTAGATGAATAAAGTTCTTCTCTCTAAATTTATTTGGAGATTTATCAAGAGAACCAGTACTTGGACTAATATATTAAGATTCAAATACATGGATAGTAGAGATCCGATTTGTTTTTTTGGAAGATGAACATTTTTTGTATGGATCTCATTTTTGTAATTTTCTAAATGCTAACAAAAATGTTATATCATATAGTTATAAATGGAAATTTAGAAATGGTTTTCATGTTAATTTATGGAAATAATCATGTATTGTATATGATCCTCTAATCACTTTATAACCATGTCAGTGAAATCAATCTCACATTCAAAATAAATATGACAACCAAGTTCAAAATTATTAGCAAATTATAGAAGGTACAAGAAGTTAGAAAATACTGAGTATTAATAATTTAGATAAAAAAGATAATAATACTCTGACTAACCCAAATAATTTTATAAGAACACATCATTTATAAAAAATTATCAATGAGGATAATTTGATATGGAAAGAGTCTATTGATGGTCTTTACCAAGTCAAATTTAGTTATAATTTGGTGGCTAATCTTCTAAGAAATGATGTGAATTGGGATAGAATATAGGACAAGTTCCTCATACCTAAAGTGAGCTTTTTCTTATGGTTGGATATTCAAAATAAAGTGTTAACTATGGAAAATTTAAGGAAAAGAGGTTTCACTTTGATCAATAGGTGCCCTTTGTGAAAAAATAATAATGAAATAACTTTCCATTTTTTAGTTGAATGTTTGTTTGCCCATGAGGTATGCGGATTCTTCATTAAAAACTTTAACTTATTTTGGTTATTCATTGGTTATTTTTTTTATTATAAAAAAAATTGGAGTATCCTTTTTAAAATGATCTCTTGAAGTAAATGTTATAGATATAGAGTACACCCTAGCTGGAGGTAGGAGTTTTCAAGTGCTACTTCCAAATCTAGCTCAACATGGGACTGACCCTAGGCTGTGGGTATCCTATAATGGGATTAGAAATTTAGGATTTTTAACAAAGCTAGCTTCTATGATGAATAATTTTAGCTCATTACCATTACTAAAACCTACTAATGACCAAGTAAGATATATATATATATATATATATATATATATATATATATATATATATATATATATATATATATATATATAGAGAGAGAGAGAGAGAGAGAGAGAGGGAAGCCTAAGCTAACAATGGTGATGCACATAATTTATGGTTTTACCCACTCTACTTGACTTTTAAACACTAATGAAATAATCACAAGACTAGATATAAGATTCTAAATATCTATCATGAATAAGTGTTTCATGAATAGGTTAACCAAATGATCTAAGCTAAGGGAAATGATGGAGAGGTCTAGAGAAAGACACTAACTAGTCATAGTATCCACATGTAGGCTTCAATCAAGAGATGTAGATCACTAAACATGACCTGTATAATAAGATGAACTAGTAACTAGGTGAGATCATAATTTGACAAGGGAAAAAACTCTACCACATATGTAAATCTAACATGTACACACTATACTAGAATAATGAAATCTAAAATAATCTTGTATTCATCTCAAGAGGTTACAAGCTCCATCTTGGTAGAGTTTGGTCATGCCCAAGAGAGGGATTAGATAAAATACCAAGAGGATCCATTTTTTTGGATTAAAAGCCTCTATATATATCAAAAAGAGAGAAAGAGATATGGTAACAATGGATTGAATAGTGAAGGAAAGTCCTTGAGATCAAGAAGTGAGGTGGCAACACTTGATTGCTTTCTATTTTCATACCTTGATCAACAATTAGATCTCTTGTTATCTTAATAATCCATAAGCTCCCCCCATTGGTTGAGATATCCCACTAGAAGATAAGGGCTTGTTATGCATAGTGCCAAAGTATATTTGAATAGAAAAAATGGCCTTAACTACTTCTCCAACTACCAACTCACCACCTTGGGACCTTAAGTCCACTTGACGTGTTGATGAAGATCAAATCTTTGAATCTTGATACTAATAGTACCATGCCTTTAATGGTGGTTAATACCTACTTGTTGATGATGTAACCATTTGCATTTATCACATATTTATTCCATTTCCATATCTAGATAATAGGTTTATCTATAGGCAAACAACCAATCTAAAGTCATTGGTTTTCCTATAGTTGTCCTTACTCTGATTGACTTGATTAAAAAATGACCCTTCAACCCTATCTAAGTCATTTGGGATCACCTTTATTTGATTTTACATTAGAAAAAAAATTAGATCATTGACCCCTTAACTCATCTCACTCTATTGATCTACCTGATGCAAATGAACATAATCTATAGATCTTTCCATGACTCACATGTTTATGCCACTTGACAATTGTACCTTTACACTCAGGGTTTGATGACTCTTTAATTTTCTCACATGACATTGATCTTGAATCCATAATTGAATGTGATCCATTGATCTATCTGGGCCCATTATCTTATCTTTACCTTCTCACTATTAGATTTAATTTGGGCACCTGAGATTTAAACACTTGTCAAGACTACACTTAGTCGGGGACCCCTTTGATGATTTTTGAATGTAAACAGCTATTTCATGAGATCAAATTTTGACATTTTCATAATCATATTAAGATATTTTAACTTTAATGATCATTTTTCATGGTTTAAATTTTACATCTGCACACCCATCAATTAACATTTGTGGGAATGTCAATGATGTTTGTGTGACCATCAATCTTTGGGCCCCAATGAATGACTGTTGAGCTTGATTTTGACACTTGTGTAAATGTCACTCTACTATATCACAATTTCCTAGGATATTTATTTTGGAATTTTTTTGGACATTTATTGTGGGCTTTGTGTCTTAACCACTTTATTTGAAGGAATTGTTTGTGGCTCTTTTGTATCAAAAAAATTGTCTAGGGAAATTATTGTGAGATAATTGCTTGAAAGAATTGAGTTTTCCTTATATTTGCCTTAGATAATTTATTGTAGATAATATGTCCTAAATAATTCATGTTTTTTAGATCTCTATCTTGGGGAAAATGTCTAAAAAAAATCATACATAGTCTTTTGCCTCGAAATAAATTATCTAAAAAAATTCACGCCTTTGGGAAAAATTTTCAAACAATTTTCTTGAAAGAATTTGTGCCCTTGTACCTTTTGAATGAACCTTTGTCTTTAGGATTTTTGCTTTAAAAATTAACCTTTAGAAAAAGTTTTTAGGATACTTTGTCTAGAAAGTGACCCTTCAGAACTTTTACATTGGCCCCTTTTTTGAAATAAATGACCCTTTGGGGGAAATATATAGGGCACTTTCCCAAGAAAAAATACCCTTTAGGATTTTTTTTTGGGACACTTTCCCAAAAAATAGTCCTTTAGAACTTCTATCAAATATTTTCCCTAAAATAATTATGCCTTGAAAAAATTTATGCAAATAATTTTCTCAAAATAAATCTAACACTTAGCTTGAAAACTACCCTTCGGTATTTTTGCTTGGTCCACTTTATCAAAAAAATATCCTTTGGGAAAAGTGTTTTGGACCAATTTATCCAAAATATACCCTTCAGACTTCTATCTAGGACTTTCTTCAAAGAAATGACCCTGTGGGAGTTTTGTTTTGAATAAATTGTCTAAAACAATTCCCAATAGTTAGCCAAATAAAGTGTAACAATTATCTTGAAAGAATTATGCCTTGTAATTTTGCTAAAGACTTTATGTGAAACAATTTATTTGAAAGAACTCTAAATGCTCTAACACTTGGCCAAAAGTTGAAATATTTGGCTAAGTGTAAACTTAGGCTTTTCTGAACTTGTTCCTATAACTATTTAGCACCATGAAAATCTACCACTTGTAATGTTGAGTCTGCTTCTAAGCCACCTGGTCCTCATGGCAAAAAACTTTGTATGTGGGCTAAAATTGGCCAACAGTAAATTTGGAAGATCACTTTTCTTCATGTTATTGTGGAATTTGGGGTGAAAGAAATGAGAAAAATTTTAGGAATAGAAAGTACCCAAGTATGGATTTATCTAATAAGATTTATTTGGCTATTTTGGAAAATTTTAAATCTATGACTAGGGGAAAAGGTAAAAATTTTCAAATATTTGGAAAACAACCTACTTTAAATTGAAAAATTTGTTCTTTGTGCATTGGTAATATTAATCCCAAAGATGAAATAAAAAAGAGGACTAAATGGAAACCTCCTCCGATTGGGTGGCTAAAGTTAAATTTTTATGGGGACTCTAATGGAAATATAGGGCCGTCAAGAGGATAAGGGATTATAAAAGACCACCAAGGAAGGTTTGTTGAAGATTATGATGGTGATATTGGGGTGAAATCCAACCATTGGGTTGAATCCCTTGTTACCATTTGGGGAATAAAATTGGCTAAAAAATTATGTCTTCACCATCTCATCATTGAGGAAGACTCATTGAATATAATAAATTATATTTTACAAGAAAAATGTAGTGAGTTAGAATATTAAACAGGTTTTGGATGAGTCTATATCCATTTTAAATTCTTGGCAAGATATGTCCGTTCAACATGTTTACAATGAAGGAAATAAGGTTGTTGATTGGTTTTACAATAGGGGAGATAGTTCTATAGGTTTTTTTAGCTAGATCATGAGAGAAGAATTACCTTAGGATATATGAGGAAGTTCCTATTTATGATGCTCAAAATGGCTAAAAATGTGGGGGTCTTGTCCACTTTTAGAAATAAATTTAGTTAGAACTTTATTATTAAGTCTCTTTTTGTTGTTATAAATTTTTTTAGTGTTACATCCCTTGTCTTTTTTAATGTTCATATAGATAAGCTTCTAGATTCTCTAGGGAAAAGACAATGAAGATTAAAGACTTATCAAGATTTGAAGAAACTCAATAACAACTTTAAGTGGGTTAGCATGAGGCACTTAAGGGTAATTATCATTTTGAATCTATGGAATCCCATAAATCCATGTTCTAGTTTGAAGAGACATACTAAGTTATTCTTCATGGGGCTTCTTAATAGAGCCAAACCCAAGATGCCAGAGGAAATTAAAAAAATGAAGAGGTTTGGGAGATCCTCCAAACATGGGGAATGGAAAATTTCATGCAGATAATAGAAGGCCATGAAAAATATGTTTTTTCTTTATTTAATGACTCTTAAGACACAAAAATTCTAGATATCAATGGGGTATTGCTCAACATCTCTGAAGAATTGATCACTCACGTCACTGGGCTAGAAATGGAGGTAAAAAAAGTGTAAAAAATTGGTAGAGATTATAATAAAGAGAAAATGTCTTTCTATTAGAGGGAGAAAATTTGGAGGTGTTGCATAATGGTTTTGACTATGAATATCTATCGATACCTTATGGAAACGTGGTCTTTCATATCATGTAGTATATCACACTAGAGGGTAGGTTCAATGTTATGTATTGGTCTATATTTGTCTTTCTCAATTACTTTAGACATGTTATTCCATTAAGTTTACCAATCTACATTTTGCTATCTATGGAAACTTCCATTGAGAAATTTAAAAAGGGTAAATAAATAGTTCTAAGGCATGGATTCATTTTCCTCATTCACAAATATTTCTAATGTATGAATCAAATCACCCTGATATTCATAAACCTCACAAAGGTAAAGAGGAAGTTATAAAAGTCCAAAATACTTGTATTAAGTATCCAGGTAGCAATCCTACTAAAGATAAAGAATAGAGTACTACCAGGAACATCCCCAAATCACAAGGGGTTAGTATTAAGAATTGAATAATAATTAATGCTAAAGATCCTTTAAAAACTTGTTAAAATGTAGTAAACATAGGTAAAAATAGACTTTCAACCAGGTAATCTATCTCAGTTGAAGACATTACTAGAGATAAGGATAAGACCCATACCTAGAACATTCTAAAAGGAAGAAAAACAATATTTCAAGAGACAAAGTTGACAAGGGAAAGAAGAAATCAAGTGATTTATATTAGTATAAAGAGTTGTAAGAACCAAAAACCCAATCTCCTAATCCTAATGAAAATTTCAATCCCATAGTTGACTCTCTAAAAGGTACACAAAATATGGACAAAATTGAAGAAGAATTGGATTTGTATAAATTGATTATGAGGTGGCTTATGAGGGAACTATCTGAGCTCAAAGGAAAAGTGAAAATTCTCCAACATGATAATGAAAGATTGAGGCAAAAATATTTTGATAAAGACTATAGTACCCAAACTCAAAGACTCAGAGATAGGGTTGGTGCCCTAAAATGTGAAAATGACAAACTTAAGAACAACATCAGCTACTTGGTCAACTACAGTAAGGTTGGCATGCATGAAAGAATTTAGAATTTGGAGAGTTTAAGATGTCATATGGGAGAACTGATTGATATGAAGATCTCTTCAAAGGGTAAGAGTAAGAATATTCAATGCAGTGAATTTTATAAAGACAAACAAGGAAAATATGCTTGTTTATCTTTACTCAAACTTAAAATGCATGAAAAGCTGCTAGGAGGATGTTGCAAGAAATTTGGATATGTAGAATATTATTACTTATTTTGTGATTGCATTTTGTATTTTGTGTTACTTAAAATGTTCTCGAGTTAAATTTTGGTGATTGATAGTTATTCTTGTGATTTTTAAGTTCTATTTCTCTTTAATACTTTGTGAGTCATCTTGTTTTTCTTTTGTTATTTTTCTTCTTGTAGGGTTTGGGGTCCTTAGTTAAAAAAATCCCCACATTTAACCTTAATAAAAAAAAATTCAACTTCCCATTCATCCTCTAGTAATATAGTTATCAAAGCCATTAATACAAATATTATTAATCTAGAATATAATGATGGTTATACCCTTAATGACCCATACTTATCTAGATATGACCAACTAAGGGTGCAAAAGTCATTGGACATCATTCCTCTCTCTAATTATCTTATGAGTAATCTACATCTTATTATAGTGTTAAATTAAGTGTTATCATTCGATCTAGCTCTCCTAATTTACCTAACATTAATCATCCTTTTATTGATGTCCATAGGTCTGAGATGGAGTGTATTCTATATTTTACCATTATTTTTAATCTATTTTAATTGAATTAACTCAAATTAATATATATAAACTATTAAAATGGAAATGATGGAGTATATATAGTTGATGTTGAAATATAATATGCTACAAAATTTAGTATAATTTAAAGTTTTATAAAAATAGTAAATGATGTTAGGAATATGAAAATCTCCCTAAAATAAATTTTACATTGAATGAGTAAGTTGATTATGACTGAGAACTGCTTAAAAATACCTACAAATAGTGTCACATCTAAAAAAAGAGTTGTCAACATATCGGGACAAGGCTACATAAAGAGGATAAGGGTATAATACAACCTTGTCTACTGACATAACCATGTATTTGTTTACTATGTGATTGAATTTTTGATTTGGATATGTTCATCTATAGTTAAGAGTTTCTTGATTTTATGTGGGAGCTGAATAAATGCATGGAAGACTTGTAAAACATAAACCCTTGTTCATGCACAATAAATAATACATAGATAAAATACTTAAGGGTAAAATGGGTAATGGGAATAATTGAGCTATCCTAAAAAAACCTTACATAATTTGAGTGTTATCTACATAGCCCAAATGGGCCTTAGAATGATGTATTTCTCCTTCCTAGGGTGATTATTGATATATGATTATAAAACTATATGACTATATCTATAATATCGATTGAAATTATTGATAATGGATGTAATTGACCTAAAATAAAAAATATTAATACTTGGATTATGAATTTTATAAATCATTTGTTGAGGTCAACATAGCCCCATTTCTAAAAAATGGGGACCCATGTGTCAAATTGTGCAAATTTTTACCTTGAAATTGAATATTCACTTGATCAGAGTGTCATTAGCATGGTTGCACATTATTTTTATTTGAAGATCATCCATACCTAGTTTGGTTAGCATATTTGTCCATGGTTCTAGTTTGCCCTTATATAAAGTGCTAGCATTAGATATTTATGTTTTAAGTTGTAGGCATAATGAAGTCTACTTAGAATGAACAATGCTTGAGTTTCATGATCTTAATGTTAACTTGATTTTGTACTAGCCTTTGGTCTATTGAAAATTAAGTCAAATTGCTAAACCCTTGGTCTAAGTGTTTGATTTGAATTTGGTGGGAGCTTTTATTTAAAGTTACGTGGGAAAACTTTAAATGGGTCATGGACTTATTTTAATTTGTTTATCTTATAGCTTATTCCTATTTTATCCTTAAAGCATTTTGGTTCAGTAAATTCTTTCAGACTTTGTATTTTTTCCCTTAGAACTCTTTAAAATGACCCTTTGGGGTTTTTCTAAATTGCCCTTCAGAACTTTTGTTCTATAATAAATTACTCTTCGGACATATTTTCCTATAATAATTTTCCATTAGGACATTATGTTTGACAAAAATTGGTTTTTTGGGGAATTTTTTTGGATATTTTGTCTAGGAAATTTTCCCCAAAAGAATATAGTTTAGAACTTTTTGAAAGTGCCCTTTGAAGTTTTGAAAGTTTCCTTCAAAATTTTTGAAAGTGCCCTTCATCTTTTTGAAAGTGCCCTTCAGATTTTTGAAAATTCCCTTTAGGATTTTTGTTAAGGTTACTTTATCTTCAAGACATACCCTTCAAGTTTTTCTAAAAAGACCCTTCAAGCTTTTGAACATACCATACAGGTTTTATAAAATGACCCTTCGGACTTTTATTGTTAGATATTTTTTCCAACGTAAAAAGCCCAAAATAATTTATCTTAGACATTGATTTCATCAAAATATTTTGTGCCATGATCATTTTAATATGTATTTTAGCCTAAGACTTTGGATTGAATCCTTATTTATCAATGCAAATGAGAACATTATTCTAAGACTTGATCTTAAGTTCTTATTATTCCCATGCCCTAACTTCAATATTTCCTATTGTCTATAGGAACCAATCTCACTTGGATTAATGGAAATGTTTTTCGGATGATCATGGCTTCACTCCCTTCCAATGTCACTAAAACTTGTTGCTTTTATTTTAGGATCAATGGAATATCATTTGGGAATAAACCTGTTTAATTTTTTCATGCTTCAATGATTAAATTGATCTTTATATGCCATCAGTTCAAGATTAATTGGATCTATGTTTAAGCCACTTCTAATGTTTAACCTAGGCCCCCTTTTGAATTGAATTCAAAATTTCATGGGAAAAAATCAATCATATAATGGACTTAGTTTAATTTTTATCCTAAGGCTTGATCGTGTTTTTCAACACAACCAAAACTTAGGCTAAAAATCTTATGCTTGGTCTCTTTTATGCCCCATGATCAATTTGTTCCCTTTTATCCTAGCTTGGTCTAAATAATGCCTTGGTCCATTTTAATTCATGGGGTCCCATTTAATATGTTTATAACTTAGATTAAATATTTTATCCTAAGTCTTTTATATATGCTCTCGAGCTTAACTTTCATTCTTGTTTGTAAGATCAATGATCCATATTCGCTTAGATGAGATTGAT
The DNA here is from genome assembly GCA_037957365.1 of Torreya grandis. NCBI lineage: Eukaryota > Viridiplantae > Streptophyta > Pinopsida > Cupressales > Taxaceae > Torreya > Torreya grandis. The sequence continues at coordinate 3,053,760 of JARHVA010001726.1, read as the reverse complement.
CGAATGGTGTGAGTTGAGTCAAGACTTCAACTAAGCCTAGGATGAGTGAGTGGGTGAAAAGTGTCACCTTATTCACAAAATACTATTGATAATCCAATGGTGGTACATCTCTTGGATCATGATCTAAGGGTTCATGTTTGATCATATAAAGTAGATCAAATGATGCATGTAACTTTAAATTATCAAAAAAATTATGGATCTCCATATGGGTGATAAGTGTCACCATCATAGAAGCCCGGTACAAGGATAAAAAAATGCATAAGAGCCTATTCAAAGAGCATAGAATCATTGAATATTCACCACATGGGATACATATGAAATAGGATGAACCTAGGAATGACAAGTGGCAAGCTCAATAGAGAGCCCCATGGACATACTTAAAATTGATGGTCATGCACTTGTCAATGATGTTCACCTAGATGTTAAAATATGGTCATGTGAATGTCAATTTTAAGATAGTAAAGAGCCTAGATTATGTGTTTAAAATTGATGGTCACACACCTATCAAATGTGTTCATGTAGACATCAAATGATGGTCACAAGGATGTCTATTTTGAAATAGTAGAGAGTTTCAAAGATGAGTTTAAAACTGATAGTCACATACCCATCAAATATGTTTTCATTGATGTAAAATGATGGACATGTGGATTTTAATTTTAATACAACTACTTGGATCCAAATTCAAAGATGATGATCATATTTTGAATAGTGATGAGTAGAATGCCACAGGGATGCTATGGAAATGCCACATTAAATCCACTTGAGTGTAATGTGCCAAATAAGAGACCTTGCAGACCTAATAATGTAAAGGTAGGGATCTAAGCTCACAATGTTTGAGTTATATTAGAACTTTCATGAATACCCTAATGATTTGAGGACCACAGCCAAACCTTGTGAGCATTATTATTGATCCTAAGGGAGATGAATTGTCACCTATGTAAAGGTAAGTTGATATAGAGTATATTAATGATTAGTTTAAAATGATTTCAAAAAATTATGGAGGACCTCTCCTATATCCTCAGGAAACTTGGAGATATGATAGTGCATGTATTAGGCAGCATCACAAAATAATGAAAAACCTACAATAATAACGAAGCACTTCATTGCCCAGAGGGTTCTCAAAGTCAGAATATTTTTCATGTGGATAAACCTCATCCAATTTAAAAGTGAAATATTATATTTGAAAAGGCATGTGTGGATTTTAAAAAACACTACATATAGATAAGTCTATTGGGAAAGGAAAGTCTATTGTATTTCTAGAACATTTGTGAAAGGACAATTGTCCTTACACTTGTAATTATTTCATTAGTTAGGACTAACCGACATACCACCTTGATCATTAAATAAAATGGGTATTATAAATTATGAAAGGGGGGAGTTATTATAATGAAAAAACTTTGTAAAATTTTGGGCAACTAATACAAGCGATGAATTATGCAAAGATTATCCACATTCATTTGTGTCATTTGTTATTATGGTTTCTTTCTCACTTGTTGGTTCTAATTTCCAAATTTGAATGGTTCATATGAATTCTTGGTGTGTAAAATTTAATGTAGAGCTATTAAATTATGCTAATGCTATGTTGATTGAAAGTCCTTAGGTTCACTTCATTTTCTTACTCTTCTTGCATTTAGGTTAATGTTGTTTTCCTGTAGGGTAAATCCTTAAATTGAACTTGGTTCTTATTTGCATTATTTCCACCTTCCTTAGAATATTGTCTTATGTTTAATGGGATTTGAGATTATGATACTTCATTTTATATATTGGTTAAGTGAACTAATGGATGATATTTGAAAATTTTCATAATATTTAGAATGAAGATTATCATCATTTCTTTTTTGCCCTACCCTTCCTTTTACTCATTTTTTAATCAACTCACCCTAGTTTAACTCTAATTGTAGATATCCATCTAAGATTAGTTCTTAGATTATCTCTTGATCATAATTCATTATAATTAGAATAGAGTTCTTCATATTTTGCATAGATCAACTATTTGGCCACAGTGGCTCCCAACCACCAAAAATTATAAATATTGTAAACAATCCACTTGATTTTAATTTGTTCCATCAACAAATAATTGGATTATTACAACATAAAAATCGTGTGATAAATTCTCTATATTCTAAAATTATAAGTGTTATTAAACACTCTAGGCACCTGTGATACACATTTAGGCATCAATAGGTGGAGCTTCATTGGTTCTAGAAGGAGGGCCTAAGCAGATCTTTGTGAATCTATAGAATCTTTACAAATTTTGGTGTGTTTTGATCAAAGATTAATGTATTATTTGCATATTTTTCCTTATTTTAGTATATTTGTGTAAATATTATCAATCTTTATGGTTTTAGACCAGTCTTTGGGCTTCCTTTAGACAAAAATTGATATTCTTTGAATATCCATGGGTATTCATGCAAAGGTAATTCATGCTTGGTGTATTCCCTATGTTTAAGGATAGTAATAGTAATTTTGTACAAATAATGACTGGTTCTTTGAAAATTTGAGTTTAATAAATCTTATAGGTGTAAATATACCTCTCATTCATTAGTCTAGATGTATCTTTGAACTTACTTAGTTGAATGTAGTTGTGTGTTACATGTATTTATGCAAAATTAGTTGAATGCACAAACTTAATCATTATACTTTAAAAAGTTTGGTTTGATGTATCATATTTTAAAAAGGTTTCAAGGTTTCAATCCATAATTACCAAAATCATGACTGAGGTAATCATACACTTTTAATATCTCAGTCAACTTCACCAAGTCACGGTGCTCATGTGTTTAAGGTATGGCTTGGCTAGGTGGTTCTTCAATTAACATGTTAGGTATAGTATATGATATTCCTGAAAATCATAAAAGGCATCTACCTTCTTTCATTCCTAATAGCTTAAGAACACATTATATCTTTCAAAGCTACTTTAAGACTTCTGAATGTTGTTCATGAGGATGTAGCACATAGATTATTCCCATTTACTTTCAAAGATGTGGCATATTAATGGTTTCTCAACCTTCCAAAGGATTACATAGCTAGATGGGATGATTTTAATATAATATTTATTGATTAATTTAGTAAAATAATTAGTCCATGCATTCTATGTCAATAATTCACAGCTGTCAGAAGAGAATCAAATGAGCCCATTAGAGTCTTTAATGCTAAGTTCCAGAAGATGTTTAATAAAATTGTAGCCCCTTATAGACTTGAAGAGGCTTTAGCCTTAGAGATTTATAAGGATTATTTAGATCCCATTACTTTTGTATTTATTAAAATGTCTATTGGAGTTATAAACACATTATCACTAGCTTATGTTGAATCTTTAATAATCAGTGATCAAATGCATCCTCAAGGTTAGCTTGCATATGTTATCCCAAATGTCAACCTCAATTTCATAACACTGAATGTCATTCATAATTCTAATTAAAGTGTGTTTTCCTTAAATCAAACACTAGCATTGAACCAATTACCCTTAAGCCATGCCTATCATGACCAAAATTCAGGGTTATTCAGTAATGATATAAATGGATTTTATCCACAAGGATAGAGAGATTTGATGCCCACTAGTAATGATAATCAATTTAATAACTTAGAATCACCAAAGAATGAGGATGAATCCATACTTAATATGGTTCAAAATATGATCACTAATTTTCTTAAGTTACAAAATTAAGTGGACAATTCTGGGAAAGGCTCTAGAAGAGACTATGCTTCTCAAAGGTTCAATAGGTTTCATGATAATAGTAATAATGAGTCATATGAGGACATGCATGAAATGAATCTTTGTGATATTTTCATAGTTGATAATTGTAATATCCTTGAATAATATGAAAATAAAAAGGTTACATCTGAACTTATGTTTTATCAAGACATTATTATAAGGACATATGGCTTTCTAGGAACTTCTAAATCCTTCATGTAGGGTTTTTATTTTCCATTTGAAGAAGAAAGTGAACCAGAAGATGAAATGGATGTTCAAGATGAGCATCCCTATTAACAAGATCAGATACAAGCTCATTTATCTTTGGAAGATGGTTGTGAAGGTAATTTATATGAGGTTATTATTGAAATAGAGTCTACCTCTGAAGAAGACCAATGGTAACATTTATACCAAGATTTATTGAAAGAAATTGAGTTATTTTAAGATAGAAATATCATTTTGGAGACCCCAAAGCAAGATCATTTGCGACTCAATTGAGTAGTTGAGATGCCATTCTGCATAGAGGATGAGGATGAAGAAAGTGAAATGGATCAAGAATTTTCATATGACACCTTCAAAAAAGTGGAAATATGTGATCAACTTGATTAAATTGGTAAGGTTATAGATAAATTTAATTCTCTTTCCATCGATTAGGATGAAGTAGGATTTTAGAATGACTTGAAAAGTTTTGGTACAAAGATTGGTAGTATATCCCCACTTCAATATAAATTTAATGAAGACATTAGGACAAGAATGTTAGTTGAGCTACCATCATTGAATGAAGATGGTATAAGTCACTATATATTTATGATTGAAGGAGAATTAGCACTCCTAATGCAAGATATATGGATTTGGGAAGAAGATTATTTGGTCTTAGATTCATACCTTTGATCCATAAATCTAAGAATGTTGATAGGGGACAAGCTACATCACCTAGAAAACACAATCATACAAATGATCCTATCCACAAGAAGAGGCCAATAAGTGAAATAAATCATGCTTCGAGGTTCCATGGTAGGCTAAATAACTTTCCATTTAATCCTAGAAGTAGGTTCTTTATGGAGTTAGTGTAGGTCTTTAGATTAGTTTCTTTCTTATTTCTTTCTTTCATTCCCCTTATTTGTAAATAATGTATGTATGTATTTGTTTACCTTTTGTGCTTTGTTCCTTGATTCTAAATAAGTCCTTTTGGATATCCATCAACTAGAGTTTCATATAATTTATCAATATCTTCACAATTTAGAAATGCAGGTATGACTTCTCAGTATTGGTTGATCATAGATTATTGAAATATGATATTGATGTTATAGTTTAGAGAAGTTAGCAAAGACTGATGGATAAGTTAATTATTCATTGAGATTTTAAACTTTGTTCTGATCTAAGCTTATTTTTAAGAAATATTGAACATGTAGGATGAAATATTAAACTATTAGGGCATAATCATGTAGGATGAAAGATGAATTACTTGGGACAAAGTTTATAGCTAAGGATTATTGTTTAAAAATAAAACACTTGATCGAATCTCTAAACCTAGTTAACCTAGTTCCCAACCTTTGATATAAAGTCAAAATGACTTGAAATAATCCAAAAATAAGATTCTTAATTCAAAATTCAAATAAATTTCTAAGTAGAGGTGATTCTAGTAATCTCCACCAGGGGTATAGATGCCTAGATAGCAGTGAAGCAAGGCCTTGAGTGGAGCTAAAGGCATTTCTATTAGGGATATGGATTATTGGATGGAAGTAGAGCAATACCCAAGCATTATTTGAGCTAAATCATGGTTCTTAATTAATACTTAAACATGTTGAAAGTCAATGTTAATAATTAAAGTCATGAACCTGGAATTCATTCTCTAAATCCTTTGGCAATTAGTAAGTGGAATCAAAGCACACACACAGTATGATTGAGTTTTGATGTTTGATCCTAATTCTATAAATATGAGATTTATTCTTACCATGAATTGATCTTAATAAAGGTATCTAATCAAATGGAATAAGTAACTTAATTATTAGTCTAAATGAGAGTCTTTGATTTTTAACATATTACTATGTTTCTCGTAGAAGTCACCATTTGTTGAGGTCAACATACCCCTATTTCTTAAAAATGGGGACACATGTGTCAAATTGTGCAAATTTGTACCTTGAAATTGAAGATTTACTTGATCAAAGTGTCATTAGCATGGTTACATATTATTTTTATTTGATGATCATCCACACCTTGTTTGGTTAGTATATTTATTCATGGTTTTGGTTTGCCCTTATCTAATGTGGCAATATTGGATCTTTGTGTTTTAGATTATAAGTCCAATAAGGTTTACTTGGAATGAATAATTCTTAGGTTCCATGATATTAATGTGAACTTGATTTTTTAATAACCTTTGGTCTATTAGAAATCAAGTCAAATTACTAAACCCTTAGTCTAAGTTTAACCTAAGTGATTGATTTGAATTTGGTAGGAACTTTTATTTAAAGTTGAGTAGGAACACTTTAAATGAGTTATGGACTTATTTTATTTTATTTATCTCAGAGATTAGTCTTGTTTTATCTTTTAGGTATTTTAGTTTGGTAAATTCTTTTAGACTTCACATTTTTCCCCTTTGAACTCTTTGAAATGATCCTTCAATTTTTTTATGAATTTCCCTTCGAAACTTTTTTTTACAAGAAATTTCCCTTCAAAAATATTCTCCTGGAAAAATTTTCCCTTTGAACATTTGTCCAACAAAATTTGGTCTTCAGGGGAAATATGTTAGACATTTATTCTAGGACAATTTCCCTGAAAGAATACCCTTCAAAACTTTTTGAAAGTGCCCTTTGAAATTTTTGAAAGTACCCTTTGGCTTTTTGAAAGTGCCCTTCAGATTTTTTAAAGTGTTCTTCAGGATTTTTGTTAAGATCACTTTATCTTATAGACATACCCTTCTGACTTTTATAAAATGACCCTTCAAGATTTTGATCATACCCTTTGGGTTTTTTAAAATGACCTTTTAGACTTTTGTCATTAAACATTTTGTCTAATGCAAAAAGCTTGAAATAGTTTCCCTAAGACTTTGATTTCATTAGACTCTTTTATACCATAGTCATTTTACTATGTTTTTTATCCCAATACTTTGGATTGAATCCTTATTTATCAATATGAATGATAACATTAATCTATGACTTTATCTTAAGCTCTTATTATTCCCATTCCCTAAATTCAATATTTCCTATTGTCTTCAGGAACTGATCTCACTTGGATTAATAGACATTTTTTTGGGATGATCATGGCTTCACCCCCTTCCAATGTTGCTAAAAATTATTTCTTGTGTTGTAGGATCAATGAAATATCATTTGAGAATAAGCATGTTTTATGTTTTCATGATTTGATGATTAAATTGATCTTTATTTACCATTGGTTTAAGATTAATTGGATCCATGTTTAAGCCATGTTTAGTGTTTAACCTAGGCCCCCTTTTGAATTGAATTAAAACTTGTATGGGAATAAATTAATCATACCATAGACATAGTTTAATTTTTATCCTAAGGCTTGGTCATGTTTTTTAACACAACCAAACCTTAGGCTAAAAATCCTATGCTTAGTCTCTTTTATGCCCCATGATTTTTTTGTTCCCTTCTATCCTATCTTGGTCTAAATAATGCCTTGGTCCTTTTTAATTCATGGGGTCCCATTTAATATGATTATAAATTATATTAAATCTTTTATCCTAAGTCCTTTATAAATGTTCTTGAACTTAACTTTCTTTCTTATTTATAGGATCAATGATATGCATTTGCTCATGTAAGATTGATTGAATAATGCGAGCTGAGTTAAGACTTTAGTGAGCCTAAGATGAGTGAGAGGGTGACAAGTGTCACCTTATCAACAAAATAATATTGAGTATCTAATGGTATTACATCCCTCAGACCATGATCTAATGGTCCACATTTACTTATATGAGGTAGATCAAATAATGCATGCAATGTTGAATTATCAAAATTTATATGCAGGTCTATAGGGGCGAGAAGTGTTACCATCATGGGAGCCTAGTATAGAGATCCAATTATGCACATGAGCCTAGTATAAAGAGCATAAAAGCATTGAACAGTCACCATATAGCACATACAAGAAACATGACTAACTTGGGAATGACAAGTGGCATGCTCAACAAATAGCCCTATGGACATGTTTAAAATTGATGGTCATGTACCCATCAATGATGTTCACACAGATGTCAAATGATAGTTGTGTAGATGCCATTTTAAGACAACAAATATCCCAAATGATGTGTTTAAAATTTATGGTCATGAACCCATCAAAGATGTTCACATGGATGTCAAATGATGGTCATGAGGATGTTAATTTTAAAATATTAGAGATTTCTTAGGATAATTTTAAAATTGATGGTCATGTACCCATCAAAGACATTCATGCTGATGTCAAATGATGGGCATGTGAATGTCAATTTTAATATAGATTCTAGGATCCAAATTCAAAGGTAATGATCATATTTTGAATAGTTATGAGTAGAATGCCACAAGGATGCCATGAAAATGCCACATTGAATCTACGTGAGTGTAATGTGCCAAATTAAAGACCTTGCATATATGGTAATATAAAGGTAGTGATCTAATCTCATGATGTTTGAGCTCAAAGATGCCATTGGATCACTATTAGAACCTGTAGGAATGCCTTGATGAGGTGAGGGCCATAACCAAACTGTATGAGTGTTATGATTGACCTGAAGGGAGTTAAATTATCACCTGTGTAAAGGTAAGTGAGCTAGAGTCCATTAATGACTAGATTAAAATTATTTATAGTAATGATGGGGACCTATCTTATATCCTTGAGCATCATAGAGATATGAGAATGCATGTATTGGGTAGTATAAAAAAGTAATGAAAACCCTACAGCAATAATGGAGCATTTCATCAGCTAGAGGATTCTAAAAGTTAGAATATTCCTCCTATGGCTAAACATTATCCATTTTAAAAGTGGAATATTTTATTTGAAAAGGCATGTGTCATTTTTTAAAGACATTTCCTATAGATTAGTCCATTGGGAAAGTCTAGTGTATTTATAGAACATTTGTGGAAAAG